>LNAC01000278.1:1473738-1529348 GCA_002007465.1 Ailurus styani
CCCCCCGCGGGTCTCGGGCCCCCGCCCCCGGCCTCACGCCACGGAGACCCGCGGCGAGGGGGCCCCTCCGCCCAGCTGGGCCGAGGGCTGGGCGGCGCGGGCGGGAGCCAGGCCCGCGGACCGGAGCTGGCCCAGCCCCGGCGTCGGGCGCCTAGGGGCTTCCCAGCGGCCCAGAATGCACGTCAACTTCCAGGCATCCGACGCCGCGCTCAGGGCTGGCCGAGGGAGGGAAGCCCACCAGGGTCTGTTTTCCCTGCTGCGGGCCCAGAGCGCTCTGATACGGGGCAGGGCTCCTCCACCCGCTTCTGGGAACACCAGGCGCAGCCCGGGAGCCCCTGTGCCAGAGCGGGGCGGGGGGGGCTCCTCCTACACCTGCTCCTTCCTCCCTACCTCGCCGCTTCCCACACCTGTTGGTCTGACCTCTACCCCGCTGCCGCCGCGGGAACAGTCAAGGCTTTGGGCCAAATTTGAGCTCACTCTGTCTCTAAACCTCTAAATGCAGTGCGGAAAAAACTGGGGATTGTGCCATGGCAAAGCCTGGGGCATTTCAAGTCCTTTTCTGGATTCGCACAGCTCCTTTTCACAAGCATCTTTACCCGGAATTCAGCTAGTCCAAACACCCAGGTGGTTGTTGCTCTACTTTTTAAATTTTATTTTTAATCTAGCGGCCTCTTTGAATAGGTGAACTTTGTATAGAGATAAGTAACCTCTTTGGGGCCAGAAACGGCCTCCATACTTCCATAATTCTGCTTTCTACCCACCACTTTCTTTCCTCTGATCTCCAAGTAATTTGATACATAGGAGGAAGGGAGCCTAACTTTCCTCATTCGCCTGGGCTCCTAGCACTGTATCAGACGTCTTCCAAACATTTTCTCATTTACCCCTACCAACAGCTAGTAGGTGGACATCATATCCGTTGTAGAGATGAGAAAAATGAAACTCTGAGACCTAAGTATCCTGGCCAAGGTTTGCCCATCTGCAAAACTTCACCTGTTGTCACCACTTTCCTGGGCACACCTAGGACATATTTCAACCCCTGAGATCCTAGTATAAGAGTTTTGTTTACCAAACCCCAGCTCCTGTGCCAGAAGAAATCGTGGAATCAGGAGAAGAGAAGCCAAACACCATACTGCAGTTGAGCTATCCTGGAACAGAAAAGAATAAGGCAGCTTTAAGAGAAAATGCAAAAAAAAAAATGGCTATGGCCTTTGGAATGACTGGGACCACAGTCCGAAGGGTGCAGGGGAGGGGAGGAAGCTAATAGGGAGGAAAGTGAACGATTTATATGTGATTTGCTAATTTAGACAGGAGGCAGTAATGATAATTAGGTCATTCTTCCCACACAAATAACACAATTGACCCACAATTACTGAGACAAGCGGTTTGGGCTGTTTTTCCAGTAGTGTGATAGTGGTCATGTGTCATCCACAAAACCTCACCCACTTTTCTTTCAGATTTGAGGAACAGTGGAGATAGAAAACATACAGTCACAATCAGTTTAATCTACTTAAAGGTCATTCCTTATAGAAAGTTCAAGAACTATATTCAATTTTGTCATGAAAAACTTACATAAAGGTGAGTTTTGTTTAATGGGAGTTATTATCCAGTAAGTACAGAGTTGTAGTTTGGAATGATGAAAATGCTCTGGAAATGGATAGCAATGATAGTCACAAAACAATATAAGTATATTTAATGCCACTGTCTACTTAAAAGTGGATCTTTTGTAACCCTTCCCTCTTTCTCCTCTTTGCTACCCTACCTGACCAAGCAACCATTGATGGGCTTTCTGTCTCTACATATCATTGTTTCCCTAGAATTTTATGTAAATGGAACCATACATCGTGTATTCCATTTTAACTGGCTTCTTTTACTCAGCAAAATTCCTCTGAGGGCGCCTGGGTGGCTCAGTGGGTTAAAGCCGCTGCCTTCGGCTCAGGTCATGATCCCAGGGTCCTGGGATCGAGGCCCACATCGGGCTCTCTGCTCGGCAGGGAGCCTGCTTCCTCCTCTCTCTCTGCCTGCCTCTCTGCCTACCTGTGATCTGATCTCTCTCTCTCTCTGTGTCAAATAAATAAATNATCTCTCTCTCTCTCTCTGTCAAATAAATAAATTAAAAAAATCTTTAAAAAAAAAAAATTCCTCTGAGATTCACCCATGTTGTAGTAGTATATGTTCCTTTTTATTGCTGAGAGTAGTATTCTATGGTAAGGATATATCACAGTGTATATATCCATCCCTTATTGAATATTTGGGTTTCCAGTTTTTCACTCTTGCAAATAAAGCTGTCTGAACATTCATGTGCAAGTCTTTTTACAGACCTGTGCTTTCATTTCTCATGGATAAATACGAGTGAAATGACTGGATCATATCAAACATATATATTTAATTTTTTAAGAAATTGTTAAATTTTTCCAGAGTGATTGTACCATCAGCAGTATATAAGAGTTCCAGTTCCTCTATATCCTCACCAACACTTGGTATGATCAACCTTTTTAAGTTTATCCATTCTAATAGGTGTGAAGTGGTATCTCATTGTAGTTTTAATTTAATTAAATAAAATTAAAATAAATCTGCTCATCATCTATGTATCTTTTTCTCTAGGTGTTTGTTCAGTCTTTTGCCCACATTTTGCGTTTTCTTTAATTTATCCCTGCCAGGCTAGATTTAGAAAATCCTGACCAACTTCTAACAATAGAATGTGTCAGCAAATGCTCAAGTTTAAGTAAAATTTCACAGTACTCCAGGGTGTGTCCCAACAATCCTAAGTATTTTAGCTGGAAACGCCTTTAACACAAAGAACACTTTGAGCTGAAATAAAGGCTCTTAAAGAGGTCAATGCTACCTTTCCAAATTCCCATTTTAAGCAGTTGCTGGGGAGTCGTAAGAAAAGATTCTTTCACAGATGCAAATCTGCAGATCATATCATTATGTATCTTGCCACCAGGACAATAGTAATGTTTTGGAGGCTACATACTATAAATCCACAGTGCAGGAGAATTACAAAGAACAGTTGTATTAAAGGCAGAGGGGACGCTAGAAGACTCACAGGAGGCTAAGACTTCACCTACTCTGTGCTAAGCACCATTAGAGCTGTATTAAGGGCAGTGAAATTATATAATTTATTACTCAAATAGGGATGCTTTCGAGAATGAAACAACATATTTTTTTTGTCTCCCACAGTCCTGGTAAGTCTCCTTAATAGTTTTCCTTTTCACTCTCAAAAGTGTCCCTGTTTAGATGATAAATTGTATGGTCACCTCACTTATAGATATCACTCACAACAACCCTGTAATGCTAAATACTATCTGTTCCCATTTACAATCAGAAACTAAGATGCAGTAAGGAAGGATATACAACTTGGCCAAAGTCAAAAGGTTAATAGAGAACAGAACTGGGATTTGAAACCAGCACTGCTTTAGGATTTCTCAAAAATCAACTTCTTAGATCCCTCAAGAATCTGAAATCAATCTTGCAAGGTACATCTCTGCTTTTTTTTTTTTTTTTTTTTTTTTTTGGCTGTACCGCATGTCCCTTGAGGAGGGCCTACCATGTACTCCCTGTGATACTGTGAATCTGTCAGTCACATAGCCACCTCCTTCCACACCAGAGGCAGGCCTGTGGCAGATCTGTCAAAGGCCTCACCCCCTAGGCACAGTTACTGGTGTCGAGCAGGCCTGACCCAAGCTGGGTCCACCACAGTTCTTTTGGGTGAACAAATATGGAAGTCGAATATTTTGGTTAGGCAGAAAACTAACTCAAACTGACTCAGACCAAAAAAAAAAAAAAGTTGGCTTAATTGACTTATGTGATATAAAAGCCTGGAGAAGACAGAGCTTTAAGCATGGGACCCAGTTACAGGGATCACAAGCCAGTATCTCCACATATTCTTCTGATGACTCTCTTCCCCTTGATGTCAAATTTACCACCAGAGGATCCAGGCTTACAACCTAACCTCTCAGCAGCCACAACACAAAAGAGAGCACAACAACAAAGTGAACAATTTCCCAACAGTGCCAACCAAAGTGCTAGAACTGAGTCTTCTTGGCCTGGTGTAGGTCACCGACCCCTCTCTGCCACAATCACTGGGTCACAGGGAGGAAACCTCTGACTGACAGGTGTGGGTCAGGTGTCCGAGACGCTGTGGGAGATGAGGAGGCAGTTCCCTGTGCCTCCCACCACCACCACCCCCCTGCCACCCACAGCACAGGAGCTGAGGGAGGGAAGAAGCACAACCCCAAAGGAAAATGGGAGGAAAGCGATGCTGGCAGGCCAAATAAACAGGATGAACGGGATGCCACCTGCATGTGCTCTTCTTGGGTATATGTTACAAGGGCCCCTTCAGAGGGTGCCTGGGTGGCTCAGTGGGTTAAAGCCTCTGCCTTTGGCTCAGGTCATGGTCCCAGGGTCCTGGGATCCAGCCCCAAGTCAGGCTCCCTGCTCAGCAGGGAGCCCGCTTCCTCCTCTCTCTGCCTGCCTCTGCCTACTTGTAATCTTTCTTTCTCTGTGTCAAATGAATAAATAAAATATTTTTAAAAAGGGCTCCCTCACTTCCCAGGATACCTTTCAGAGCCCTGCACTTGATTTTTTATTCATTGTTTTTTATTCTTTGTCCCAAAGATGATGCCTAAAATTGTTTAAGCTCTGGCTCCCCCAAATCTGGAGAGACCCTATAAGGAAGTCATCTAGCATGCCATTTCCCCCTTCCCTGACAGCCAGTTAGGCAACAAGTTCTCATCAATTGCTTACCTATTCTTTTCCTTCCCTTCTCAACAGCCTGAAATTGAGGTTCTTATCATCTGTGGCCAGGGAATGACATCCTGATCCCAGTCTTCCTCTCCCAGATTCATCTTCAAGACTGATTCCTTACAGCATGGATTTTCTAAAAACAGTAAAAGAAAAGAAAAAGAAAAAAATAAATTAAAAATAGAACTACCATATGAATCAGGAATTCCACTCCTGAGTATATACCCCAAACACTTGAAAGCAGGATCGTGTAGAGATATTGGTGCAATCGGGTTCACCGATTGGCTATTCACAATAGCCAAAAGGTGGAAGTTACCCAAGTGTCCATCAATGAATGAATGGGTGAACAGAATGTGCTATGTACATTGAAGGGGTGGAAAAATTTTCCCTTCTTCCCTGCTACGTTCTTCAACTGGTCTAATAATTGAATTGATACAAGACAGATCAACAGAGAAAAGCGAACTTGACTGCATACATATGGGAGTCCCATAAGAAGAGTCAAAGGGCAGCCAGGTAATTGAGGTTTATATAATGTCATGGACCTAAGTAAAAAGGCAAGGATCTGGGGAGACAAAGGGAAGAAAGGCCATTCTCAGGAAGGCAGAGGAAATGTTTGGAAAACAAAGATTATCCTGTTACAGAGATAAGTTTCTTAGGTAAAAATGTATCTCTGGTAAGAGTTCTCTTCCTGGTATAGGCCCCCTTTCCAATGTGAACTTAGGCAGCTGAAGGGGAGGTAAAGAGCTTTTTCCTGAACCTGCTGGGTTTTGAATGGTTTTAGTTCAAAATAATCCTTATGGCACAGAGACATTTTGAGGTGGTAAAATCTGCTGACCCTCCACATACGGTGGAATAGTATTCAGCCTTGAAAAGGAAGGAGGGGGCGCTGGGTGACTCAATCAGTTAAGCCTCTGCCTTCAGCTCAGGTCGTGATCCCAGGGTCCTGGGTTTGAGCCCCCCATCAGGCTCCCTGCTTGGCAGGAAGCCTGCTTTTCCTTCTCCCACTCCCCCTGCTTGTGTTCCCTCTCTCGCTGTGTCTCTCTCTGTCAAGTAAGTAATTAAAACCTTAAAGAGAAAAAAAAAAGAAAAGGAAGGAGATTCTGATGCATGCTACAACATGGGCAAATCTTGAGGACATTATGCTCAGTAAAATAAACCAGTCATGAAAGGACAAACACTATGTGGTTCCACTTTCTGAGGTACCTAGAACAGTCAAATTCATGGAGGCAGAAAGTAGTATGGTAAACACCCTACTTAAAAGTCTAGTGGCTCTTCACTTGGCCCCGGGCCCAAGCCAAGCTCTCCACTCACAGGGCTGCTGTAAGGAGAATTTCAAGAAATCAGCTATGCAAAGTGCTTAATTATGTGGCAGAATTACATAATTAAATAAATAAACAGAGTTACGTGTCTGGCACAGAGTAAACGCTCAATAATTGGATGTTACTGTCATTATTATTACCATCCCATTATCTGGCCTCTCTATACCTCTCCAGCCTGAATAGTCTGGCCTGTTTCACACTTAGGTGTGTCTACCTAAGCGGTTTTCTCTGCTTCTATTTGTTAACATTTATCCTTCAAAAAAAATTCTTTAAAAAAAATGTATTCTTCAAAATCCAACTCAAATATCACCTTTTCCCAAAAGACTTCCTGGTCTCACAAACCTCTAGTAAGTTTATTTCTCCCCTTTTCTTGTGTCTCCTTTCTATCTTGTAAATTTCTTATTGTTGCTCCTGACACAGTGTATTGGATTTAGATGTTTACATGTCAGTGTCTGTCCTAGATTGTGAGTAGATTTAGGGCAGAAAACTGTGTGTTGCTTCCGTCCTCAGTATGTTATATTGAGTCCAGCACATAGTTGCTGGTCAACACGTTTGCTCAATGAGAGACCTTCCAAGACCATGCCAAGGACCTTCTTACAAATCTTATCCCATTTAATCCTCATAAAAACAATTCCAGGGAGATAGGACTCTCAGTTTTTTTCAGATGGAAGAAACAGGCTCAGAAAGGTCAGTATCTTGTTCAAAGTCATATAGTAGTGATATTATAACCAGAATTTTTTTTTCTGCTTCTGAAACCCATGTTTTTCTTATCACACTATACTACATCATTATAATCCATAGTCCCTCAGGGATGGCATGTATATAGAAAACAGAGAAGAGAGAGCTCAGCTCTGGGATGGCTTAGATTTGGAGGGGGAAAAAAAAGAGAGGAGCAAATGACATCACTAAGTACAAAGAAAATCACTAAAATGAACTCAGAAAACAATATAGAAGAGAGCTGGAGGGTTTTTTTTAAAGATATTATTTATCTATTTATTTTTAAGATTTATTTATTTACTGATAATATAGTTTTATTTATTTATTTAGAGAATGCGCCTAAGTGTGCAGGAGCGAGGAGGGGCAGAGGGAGAGAGAGAATCTTTTTTTTTTTTTAAAGATTTTATTTATTTATTTGATGGGGAGAGAGAGAGAGAGAGAGAGATCATAAATAGGCAGAGAGGCAGGCAGAGAGAGAGGAGGAAGCAGGCTCCCTGCTGAGCAGAGAGCCCGATGTGGGGCTGGATCCCAGGACCCTGGGACCATGACCTGAGCCGAAGGCAGAGGCTTTAACCCACTGAGCCACCCAGGAGCCCTGGAGAGAGAGAATCTTAGGGAGGCTTCACGCCCAGCCTGGAGCCCCACTTGGGGCTCCATCTCACGACCCTGAGATCATGATTTGAGCAGAAACCAAGAGTCGGATGTTTAACCAACTGAGCCACCCAGGCACCCCAGGTTTTATTTCTTTATCTACTTTTTAAGTAACTTCTTCATCCAACATGGGGCTCAAACTCACAACCCCAAGATTAAGAGTTGCATGCTCTACCAACTGAGCCAGCCAGGCACCCCAGAGCAAATCTTTATTATATTTCCCCATAGAAGAGAGTTTTAAGGGGGAAAGTGAGTAACTACATAAAATGAAGATAAGAAAGGCCATTTTAGGGATGCCCGGCTGGCTCAGTCAGTAGAGCATGAAAGTCTTGATTGCAAGGTCATGAGTTCAAGCCCTACACTGGGAGTGGAGCCAACTTTAAAAAAAAAAAAATTACTTTTCACTAGGGTCCTTCTCATGGAGAAACCTCAGGACCACAGGTCAAGTAGAAATCTAATTACTGGGCAAGAAAGTATAGTGGAAGGAAGCAGAGAAGCAGCCACGCAGCCCTTAATAAGCAGGTAGCTAGGTTGAGAGAAGCAGGGGAGAGAATCCACAGGGGGACGAAGGAACCAAGGGGTCAGGAGCGCTGGAGAGATGAGAGTTCAAGGAGTCACGGGGGCTCACAGGAGCTGAGGTAGGCAAGGGCTTCTTCTGGACTTTCGGAAGCGAGGGCCGGCCACCTGTCCCCATCACCCACCTCCTGCCTCCATGTCCCCTTCTCTTTATCCCTTCCTTCTCTTCATTCCCATATTCATTCACACATCACTCACTCTCTCTCTCTCTGTCTTCTCTCTCCTTTTACCTTTATCTTGCCTCATTCCTGCTTGAAGCAATTGGTAATATCTAGTACTTGTATCTGTTGTCATTCAGGATCAGAGAAATTGCGGTCTGTTGGCATTTGGTGTACAAAATCACATGAATGGTTCACCAGCTGCCATAGAATTTGGCCGTCTGGAGAAGGAGTTTAGGAAGATGGGAGAGGCCCCAGTTAGGCATTCATAACCTTCACAAGACTTTCATACAATAATTGTGTGTGTGTGTGTGTTGTGCTCTTCTACATTTTTCTGGGAAAGGATCCTACTCCTTTCGTTAATTCTCAAGGGGAAAAGAGATCAGAAAGGTTCAGGATCTCACTGCCTTTCCCCTATATCAAATACAGCTGCTTAATTTTAGCTTCTTTATAATAACTTGTGCTCTTGATTTTGATAAGGCTGTGGTTTAAAAGCTTCTGTATGTAGGGAGTAGGATTAACATCCCGAAACTCAGCTCAGCAAGCATGTCGAAGTACAGAATGACTCACTGTTCCAGAAGATTCCAATCTTTGTTGCTTATCAAAACTCGCAGGTAATTTAAGATGGTATCAAAATACTAATGCAGTTTAATTCCTTTGTAAACTTGTTTACTCCAAAATGTAAAGGCCTGAGTTTCCTATTGAAATGCAACCCCTTTTCACTCTAGGAGGCAGTGGGAATCATTTTCTAAGAGTCTAATTGTCTAAATTTCAGCACGTAGCACCGTTCTGACAAAGGAGAGTACTTCCAGATTCTGCCGAAAGTTGTTCAGCACCTGTTTCTTGAAATAAATGTGTTTAGCTTTTGGCAATGAAAACATCTGGAAAATAGGCACTTCGTTCAATAATATTAAAAGCATTCATATAGTAAACAGAAAACTAAACTAACAAGTTTTCTTTTAGTTTTCATTAGATTATAAACTCCAGAAGGGCGGGAGCCATTTCTCTTCAACATTGTATCCCTATATTTAATACACAGTAGCCATTCAATACATAAAGGAATGAAAAATAGCAAGCTTCTGACAGAACGGATTTTGTGGAAAGCATTTTTTTCCTTCCTTTTTCTCCAGCTTTTTTCCAGCTTTGTTGAGATATAATTGACACAGAACACTGTGTACATTTAAGGTGTCCAACATGTTTTTTTGATACACTTATCTATTGTGAAATGAGGTTCATTAACATCCCTCACCTCACGAAATTGCCATTTTTATTGTTGGTGGTGGTGGTGAGAACATTTAAGTTTTACTCTCCGCTCAGCCTTTGAGTATACAATACAGTATTGTTAACTGTAGTCACCATGCTGTACATTAGGTCCCCTGAAACTTACTCATCTTGTAACTGAAAGTTTATACCCTTTGACCAACATCTTCCCATTTCCTCCACCTCCCTTAACCCCTGGTAACCATCAATCTACTTTCTGTTTCTATAAGTTAAATTTTTTTAAATTCAAGTCTAATTGATGTACGATATCCTATTAATTTCAGATGTACATCATGGTGATTTGATGTTTTTATACATTTTGAAATGATGCGCATACTAAGTCTAGTTACCATCTGTCACCATACAAGGTTATTATAATACAATTGACTATTTTCCCTATGCTGTTCATTGCATCCCCATGACTTTTTTATTTTATAACTCCAACCTTGAACCCCTTTACCAATTTTGCTGCCCCTAAGAGGCCAGATCAAGCAAGGTATTGAAGACTACAGAGGAGTTTGGCCTTGAAGGAGCAAGGTCCTTTAGTGTAGAGTAAAGGTCCTGAAAAATCCTTCTGTGCTTGTTTTCTGAATTAAAGAACGATTAAAATAAGCCCAGATAAGTTAAGTATTGAGATGACTTAAAAATAAAAATTCTTGAGTGGTGTATCTGATAACCAAAAAAATGAAATTAAGTAGGTGGGCTCATTTTCCAGCTATTCTAAATAAATAAGCACATATTATGTTATTATGCTTGTTCAAGTAAAATCCTTATTACTTAGAGGAGGAATGTGGTCAACACAGTAGGAAAAAATTTTTCCACTCTTTTTTGTGTGTTTTGAATTGGCTACTCTACTAGTTTCCATTTCTTTCTCCGGTTTCGCATTTTCAAATGCTTGGATCATGATCGCAGGTTTTAAAAAACATTTTGGGCTCACCTAGTCTTTTTGCAAAAAGTTTTCAAGGAAACTGCTTTGTAAAGTGATGGAGGTACACTTTACTTTCAGCATGAAGAGGGTATGGGTAGGATTTACAGGCATTATTCCCAATTCAAAAAAAAAAAATTCCATTTCAGCTGTTAAAATTTGCCTTTGAGTTGCTTGGCTTTACTCCTGGCCTGCCATAAGTCAGACAGGAGAAAGAAAACAAAAATATTTTCCTCATGGTGACCTGAAATTTCATTGACAGCTGATCCTTGAATAATGCAGGGGTTAGGAATTCTGATGCGCTACCTCCCCGCCGCCGTGCTCAAAAACCCATGCATAACTTTTGACCCCCCAGAACCTTAATAATTAGCCTACTTGACATAAACAGTTGGTTAACACATTTTCATATGTTTTTATATACTGTATTCTTATAGTAAAATAAATGAGAGAAAAGAAAATGTTATTAAGGAAATCTAAGGAAGAGAAAACATTTTCTCTACGGACCTGCACTGTGAAAAATCTGCATATAAGGGACCCACACAGTTTAAATCCATGTTGTTCAAGGGGCAATTGTGTATTATTACTTTTTTTAAAAAAAAGTTTTAGTTATTTATTTGACATAGAGAGAAAGAGAGAGAGAGAGAGAGAGAGAGAGAGCAAGCACAAGCAGCAGGGAGGGGCAGAGAGGGAAGGAGAAGCAGGCTCCCTGCTAGGTAGGGAGCCTGGTGTGGGGCTGGATCCCAAGACCCTGGGATCATGACCTGAGCCAAAGGCAGATGCTTAACTGACTGAGCCACCCAGGTACCCGTATATTATTACTTTTTAAACATGTATTCCCAAGGGGAAATTACACTCACTTTATTAAACCCTAACGCTCAATTATGTATCTTACACTCCATTTATTCACATATTCTTATCTTTGAGTTAAAGCACCATTCATCATTATCACACAATTAGCCTTGGTAGTGATCACTCCTATCATGCACATGCAGGGAAGGAAAAAAACTTTTCCTCCAACCTCTTGGGTTTCATAAGTGATGACTGAAAATTAAACAAACAAATGACAGATTAACAGCACAGATTTATCTGCATGCACATAGGAGCTTCCCAGAGGAGAAGTGTAAACCCAAAGAACAGGGTTAGGCTTGAAAACTTCTATACCATTTTAATATGGGGCAATAAATTGTGGAGAAGGGACAGGGCGGGAAGTTAAAAGATTTTGGCTTCTAGGGGTGTTATGTTGTGCGTTGGAAGGTAAACATATAGGGGAACCAAATGGAGATAAGGGTTATTTTAGTAAGGTTTGTTATGCAAACTCCAGTGATAAGATTCTCCAGGGATTAAGAATCACTCTTTTCTTCCTGGTACAGAAGCGAGACCTTCATAAAGGGAAATCTGTGCCCCGATTTTAGACAGAAGAGACAAGGGCAGAGGGTTCCTCCCGTGTCTGCTGTTTCTTAGTTGCCTTCACCTCAAAATAATCCTTATGTCAAAGCTACATATTTTGGGGTGGCATATTCTGATCCTCTTCATATGTTAGCCCCATCTTCCTATGACATCTTACCTCCATGGTTCAGGGCTCATGTTATGGATCTGTTCCTTACTGGTTCCTAGCTGAGTTCTGAGTGTAAAGCAGGTGGCAACACTTACTATTTATGAGTTGAAATTGCAGTGTAGTCAATTATACCTCAAATTTTTTTTTTTTAAAGATTTATTTATTTATTTCACAGAGGGAGAGAGATCACAAGGAGGCAGAGAGGCAGGCAGAGAGAGAGAGAGAGGGGGAAGCAGGCTCCCCGCTGAGCAGGGAGCCCGATGCGGGCCTCGATCCCAGGACCCTGAGATCATGACCTGAGCCGAAAGCAGAGGCTTTAACCCACTGAGCCACCCAGGCGCCCTATACCTCAATTTTTTAAAAAAGCAGTGTTACCTCCTCAGGACTGCTGAGTTATATATATAAGCATCCAAAAGACTAGTTAATATGTAACTTAATAATTTCTCAGCTCCTTCAGATGCAAGCCAAAAATACTGTTCTAGTCAGCATCAACCCACAAAAGATAAATGAAGGTTGGCAAGTGGTGCTCTTAAAATACACACATCTTTTCATCCAACTCACTCATTCATTCAACTAATGTCTGTTGGGTGTTTGCTGTGTGCCAAGTTCTGTCCTAGACTTTGGAGAGACAGGCGTCAGCAAGAAGTCATGCCTTTCCCTGCTTGCCTTTTACTCTCTGAACTGACTCAGGAAAAGTCAAGACATTTGTCCTTTTATCTTTGATTTAACCAAAACCCAGGTGCCCAAGGACAGCAGCATATCCAGTTACTTTTTCCAGCCACTGTAGGACTCACCTGTGCTTCCAGGATCAACTCCAAACACCTTAGAGTTTACAAAGCCCTTTTCACATGACACGTCTCACGAATAACCAGCCTGGAAACACACACATGCATACAACCACCAACCAAAAAATGCTCTCCAAGCCTTGTGTGTTTCACCTTCCCATTCTGTGTTCTAGGCAATGACCTGTTTTTAGTAATTTAGGAAAACAGCTGTGTCCGGATAAAGCCTTTTCCATATGTCATCTTCTGCTTTACCTGGCTTTAGCCTCTTGGGCTCATTAATCACCTCCTCTGGGAAGCCTTCCCTGCTCCTCTGATTCTGGTCGAGCACCCACTCTGGGTTCCTATGACTTTTCATTGTTGACCTCTGTCATAGACATGATTGCACTATATTATAATGGTCTAGCCTCTCTTTTCACTAGACTGTGTGCTCCTTAAATTTAGAGACTAATTCTTTTACATCTATGATGTCCATATTAAAGGCAAGGAAAAAAGAAAGAAGGGAGGGTATGTGTTGAAATGTATAAGAACTCCCCTCACAGCCCCCCCCCCACTTCCCCCTCTTAGGAAGCAGACCCACCTGGTCCAAACCAGCACCAATACATCTCAGTTGTGAGACTTTGGGCAGGTTACTTAACTCAGCTGGCTCTCTTCCTCTTGGAGCCAAGCAGAGGCTTAATAAGCATTTGCTTAGTGAAAGAATAATAATGATTATTAGAGGCTGAATTAACAGTGATAGTTAACAGGCACTGTTTCGAGCACTTTCTACATATTACCTCTGTCAGTCCTCACATAACCCTGTGTGACACGGTTCTCATCATATTCCTTCTATAGAAGAAATGAAAGAAACTGGCTTGGAGGGGTTGACCGGCCAGGTGACTTAGTGGGGCTCCAGAGCCCACTCTATGAACTTTCGCACCCTCCTTCTGGTTCTGGCTGCAAGGGCAGAGAGCGTGGGGGAAGAGATGAGATTATGAACACACAGAATCCCCTGCCCTCATCAAGAAAAGCATTCTTTATTACTATCATTTCGTTTCTGGGGGGAGGACCCACCAATATCCTGAAAGTGCTGCTCTTTAGTCTGATATTCCTTGCTTCCAGCTAAAACACCCCCCTACCTACCCAAATCATCCCATGTGAATTATGTGTGGTTTCGGGGTCCAGCAGGAGAACACAGCTCCTTGACTATGCGTGACTGGAGAGTCTTCTTATTTGGGACTGTCATCCTCTTTGGCAGAATGAGCAGCCATGGAAGATGTGTGTGGGAGGATGAGGTCATCCCGGAGCTGGCCAGTCCACCTCACATCCACAGGAGACCTTATTAATTAGGAGAGTCATGTTGGTTTCCCTTCCAATTTCAGAGATTTCCTTTCTCACTCACTAATCCACTTAATGCGTATACTTTACTTTGACCTGCTATGAATTATTTATTTCTAAAAGAATACATACGTGTCTCTAGGAGTGGTTAGTCTCAGGACAGAAGCTGGGGTCAGTGAAGTAGATGGCCTCCCCACCGAAGACCTCTCTCCATCCCACCCACAGGCTAAGCCCCAGCAGCAAGCCGTGGATTCCTTGTCTCTCCCCTGACAGCTTAGCTGACTAGAAGACCCACATGGGGCAATCGATTCTCTTGCCTGGGCATTTGATTCTCTACTCTCAGTCACTTCAACTAAAGTCTTAGAAATGTAGAAGCTGTGAGGTGAGCATGTACCATTTTAGATGTAGAAAAGCAGACACAGCAGGCTTATTAGTTAGGTTACAGGTTCCAGTTTCTTTTCTTTTTTTTTTTTTAAAGATTTTATTTATTCATTTGACACAGAGAGAGAGATTACAAGTAGGCAGAGAGGCAGGCAGAGAGAGAGGAGAGAGGAGGAAGCAGGCTCCCTGCTGAGCAGAGAGCCCGATGTGGGCCTCGATCCCAGGACCCTGGGATCATGACCTGAGCCGAAGGCAGCGGCTTTAACCCACTGAGCCACCCAGGCGCCCCCAGTTTCTTTAATAAAGAACCAATATAGGGGCACCTGGGTGGCTTGGTCGGGTCAGCGTCTTACTCTTGATATCGCCTCAGGTCATGGTGTCGGGGTCCTGAGATCGAGCCCCGCCTTGGGCTCTGTGCTTGGCTAAGAGTCTTCTTGAGATTCTTTCCCTCTCCCTTTGTCCCTCCCCTTGCTTGTGCTGTCTCTCTAATAAATAAATAAATCTTTAAAACAAAAAATAAAGACCCAATATAACCCCAGTTTAAATGAGATAGAAGCACGTTTTCCTTTCACGTAGGAGTCCAGCGCTAATATGATGGTTCCATGGAGTTCCATGGACCCAAGCTCCTACCTCACAGCTCCAACTTCCTCTACTGGCAGCTTTCATCTCCAGGTCAAAGGCAATGGCTTCATCTCCTGCCGTCTTTATCTTCCCCTAGACAGGAAGGAGGGAAAAGGAAGAAGAGAGGAGATGACTCCTTTCCATTTAAGACCATAACCTGGAAGGAGTACGTATCGCTTCTGTCTGTATGGCATTGGCCAGAGCCTAATAAATGACAAGGGAGTCCTGGAAGGGTGGCCTTTGGCTGGGTAGCCTTGCATCCAGCTAAAACTCTGTCTTCATAGAAGCAGAGACACAACGAGCAGTGTTAACTAGTTTCAAGCTCCCACGGCTAGCTGATCACTAGCGAGTCAATGAGAAATAGAGACCATGAGAAAAAGCAGCAGGGAGACACTTGGGACCCCCCCCCCTCCGCGAGACGAGGAGAACCACACTGCTTGCAGTTGGCACCCACTTCTTGGTTTCAGTCTCTTACTGACTCCCAGCAGCTTGCTTGCCGTTGCGTATCATAAGCATAAGCTAGCCCCAGGGGGCCTCTGTTCCTTGACACCAAAGAGCCCTGCAGGAGACCATCAACCTGATGCTGTGCTCCTTGAAGGCCATGACCACGTTTTTGTTCGCAGCTCAGGGTTTCCAGGTGCCGATGCTCTGTGGATAAATACTGATTGCACTTAACGTACCCTTTTGCAGCTGGGTGCATTTACTCTCCACCTCCATTACTTTTACCAGTTCTAGTCTTTAGACTTCCAGACTACCTCGAAGAACAGAAGGGGTGGGTCTGCAGGAGGATCAGAGTGTCTGGATTTGAGACTTAAAGAGGAAAACACCAGTTTTGTCCCAGGCCCTTCCCTGAAATCTGTCAGCGCTCCAAGGGAGGGGCCGTGCTCTGCAGCAATAAAGCAACAGCGATCTTCCCCCACTGTTATGTAAACCAGGACTGGAGGGCGTCCCTCCCTCCTGAGCGTGGACAAGCGCTCTCCGATGTGCGTGCTAAATACCAACGCCTCCCCGCTCATCCTCAAATGAAGACGCTCTACCCCGGACTTGGAGAAGCGTCTAACATGAAACTGTTTAGCGTTCTAAATTTAACCAGCTGGAAAGAAGTACCATTCTATTAAATGCTTTTAAAATGGAGGATTTGCTTCTTTAATGGAAAATCTGCATTTCATCAAAGGGATGGAAAACAATGCACTTGACTAGTCCATTTGATACAAAGCCCAGCGTAACAACATACCCCAGATCCATGCTTTTGTTGATCCGTCTTTAAGAGAAAATAAAGCAAGGGATTTTGAGAGGCTTGCCTAACAAGGGCCTATGAGCTTCATTCTGAGGGTATCATAATGAAAATGGCTGGATTCAAGTTATACCTGAGAATTTTAGAAGTCTGCTTGGCACAGAGAAGGTATTCAATTAATTGTTATTGAATAAGTATGTTTCAAACTGATGCTGAAGCAATTTGTCTAGAAATCTCTACAACATGATACATTCAAACATTTTACTCTTAAGGCATACGGGATTTGCGAATGAATATCAAAATTATCTTCCTTAATAGTGGGAATGAAATCAAGTCCACTGGGGAGGAATAGTTATGAGTGGAGCAAGAGGACTTCTAAAGCTCAGTGATCGAAAAATTGTAAATGAGAGCAATGCCATTTTCCGCTTTGCTCTAAACATTAGAGTAGACTTTTACAGTGCCGATTCCCAGGAACTTTTTTTTCCCCAGATCCTATGTTTCTGAATCTCTTTATGAAATGGTGTGCTCATTAATCAACATTACATTAGATAGTGCTGTGGTATTTTCCCAAAACCTGTTTTTCGTTCAGAGGCAAGTACTTTAGTGCTATGTTGGGAGGTCCCCAAGACCAAGTCCAGGTTCAATGACTCCCGAGGAGACCTCAAAGGACTCGGCATCCCATGGTATTCAAGGCTCTGCTTTATTAAAGCCAAAGGATACCAAGGAGTTGGCAAAGGGAAGGAGCTGGCAAATGGGTGAAGTCTGTGGAAAACCAGGTGCAACCTTCCAAAGGTCCTCTTCCCTTGGAGCCACACAGGACATGCTAATCCTCCCACGTGAGAGCACCCGTAAAAATGCTGCCAACCAGGGAACCTCAGTAGGTACTTAGTGGCTGGGGTTTTGTCTGGAGACTGGTCACAGAGGCAGCCCCTGCCTAGCAGACACCCAGATGCTGGGCTCTCAGAAGGAAAACAGGTGCTTGGCATAAATCATGTTGTTTGAATAAATAGTTGAGGCACAATGAACCACTTTTATCAGTTAAGGGTGGGAACTTTTGGGCGCCTGGGTGGCTCAGTGGGTTGAGCCGCTGCCTTCGGCTCAGGTCGTGATCTCAGGGCCCTGGGATTGAGCCCCACATCGGGCTCTCTGCTTGGCAGGGAGCCTGGTTCCCCCTCTCTCTCTGCCTGCCTCTCTGCCTGCTTGTGATCTCTCTGTGTCAAATAAATAAAATCTTTTTAAAAAGGGGGTGGTGTGGGAACTTTCTCAAAACCTAAGTTCCCAGACACCTGCCAAGAGCCAGCCTTGCAAGCAGTCTTCTTCATGGCTCTCAGTCCAGGATTGCCATGCTAATTCTTTTGTGCACGAACTCCCTCCGTAGACTACCCATAGTCATGATGATGATATTAATAAGTGTAATGGGTTTTTTCCAAGTTGATATCTAGTCCCTTTATTTTATTTCTTTTCTTTAGAAAACTGAATATTTGAGGTAATGCTTTTCATTGGTTCAGTGGTTCCTGATTCTTCAAACTCATCAGTGTTTCACACATGATAATGATACACAGGCCAAGAGGACAGATCTTGTCTTTGGAAGTCATTAGTAGGAGAAAGTCCCTTAGAGGGGCTGGGGCCCACTGTGCAAAAGTGTGCGGAAATAGAGGGTAACCCCCACGCGGAATCCTAACTTTAGGAATGGAATGTACTGGAATAAATGAGTCCTGGATCTTTGCTACACTATCAAGTCAATATTTAACAAATCAGTTGTAGTTGGTCAAAGTCTATTATGGATGGTGGGACAGATAAGAAAGGTCAGTACCTAGAGGAGACAGTAAAACAAGAAGGTGATCCTAAATGTTCTGTCTGCCTTTGGGTGGTCTTGATCGTGGCATTTCCAATTCCCCTTACTTCAGGAAATCATCAGTTCCAATTTTCAATGAAACGTATTTTCCTAAAACTACTGCTTATAAATACGGACCTTTGCTTTGTTCAGTCTGATTAAAAATTTGACGGGGCAGTGTATTTGTACTTTGTGTTCAGAGGTGAACACAGAGGTGTTCAGAGTTGCCAGTGTTCATGTTCAGCACCAGATGGCCAGGAAGTCTTGTTTCCTGCAAAAAGAAAGATCAAAATTGCCCAGAGAGCCTGTGAATAGGACTGTGATGCAAAAAGGAGGCAGGTTGAACACGACTCCTGCTTCTCTACTGAGCAGCCCTTCCCCACACAGTCTGTACTTCACATGTATTAGTCAGTTACTGCTATGTAACAAACCATCCCCAAACTTAGTGGTTTAATAAAGAGCTTCAAATTTCTCATGATCCTTTGGCTTGTCTGGGAGGTTCTTATGCTGGTCTTGCCTGGGCACACTTTGTCTGGACAGCCAGCTGGGCTGTCTGGACCAACATAGCTTCCCACACACAGCTGACAGTTGACACTGGCTGTTGTCTGGGGCACCTCGGATTTCCTCCATGTGGCAACTTATTCTTAAATGTTTGTCCCAGAGAAGCTAAGTATTCAGGATTTTTGTAAGTCAGCTATTAAACCACTAGTAGCTTGAAATCAGCCTTGTGGGAGTGTTTATACTGCAAAAATTGGCAAATGATATAAACCAGGTCATTTTTTTTTCCCCTGGAGTGCTGGTTTACCAGGACACCACTGCGTACATCTGTGTGTGTCCTACAGAACCTCACAGAGTGTGGATACTCAGTATATGTTTGTTAAAACGAGTCTTTGGTTAAGAGGCAGGAAGTTGTAAACAGTGCTGCAGTCTTATAAAAAATGTCCAAAAAATTGTAAAATGAGGAGACCAAATCCAAGATAGGGGAGCTTGTTTTGGGGATATGATCTGATTACTAAACACACATACACATACCCCACATATTGTAAAGAGGATCCGTGGCTCTGTTAATTTAAACTGTTATGGTGGTGTTTTGGATGGGGAGAGTTTCCGACTCTGGCAGAAATGTGTAATGTATACTTACATATCCTGAAATATAAATGGAATCATCAAGTTTCCCACAGGACAGTATTCATAACACTACAGTGGCATTGGATCTGGAGAGACACAAAGTTGAAGGAGAGGTAGGACAGTTCAAGAAACACACCTCTCTGATATTTTCTTGTATCTTTGTCTCTGTCCTCACTGTGCGTGTGTTCTGTAGATTTTGACGCGTGTCCTTCTGCGACTGTTTCCGCCCCTCTCTCCCTCGTCTGGCATTGACTAGACTGGCTAGTTTGTCTATATTTCTCCGAATTTGTTGGAGTTTTCCTCACTTCTCTGTCTGGGTAAAAGAAGGGTATGGGTAGCAAAGTTGGTAAAAAGAAACTGTTTTTCCCCCACACAGTTTGCCGTGCCACTCAGCTAAGCATCTCCCCTGTGCCCCGCCATGCAATGGGGCAACATCTCACCACAGACGTGCTGCGTTTGCAAGGGTGGTTTGCATCCTGAGAATGACTGATTAGGTCCCTGGGACATCCACTCCCAACTACTGACACCGATGACCCAATCCAGGCAGCCCCAGAGCCATGAACGTACCCACTACCAACGGGACATCCCCACTGGAATATCCCGAAGGCTCCCAGTGCTCATGACCCCCTCAAATGAACTTATTATTTCCTAAAATCTCAATGAATGGAAGTCATTCTAGTCTCCTCTCCCTCACTTTAAAACAAATCCCATCAATCCTACCTGTTTCAGTTATCCAATTGCTGCAAAACAAACAGCCCCCAAACTTAGTGATTTAAAACAATGATTTCTTATTTTTCGTGATACTCTGGTTTGGCTGAGTATCCCACTATTGTTTTTCCTGGGCTTACTAATATGTCTGCATAAAACCAGAGAATTATCTGGCTGGGAGGCCCAAGATGGTCTCACTCCGAAGTCCAGCCACTGGGTTGGATGTTGGGTTTAGGTATTGGCTAGAAAGCCTCAGTTCTTCCCCACCTGGCTTCTTACCCTCCATTGGGCCAGACTGGCTTCCTTGCATCAGAGTCTTGGGACAATGCTCCAAACCAGACAAGCAGAAGCTGCCAGGCCTGTCAGGCTTAAGCTTCAGAACGCTGATGTCCCATCTGCTCCATTTCGTTTGTCAAACCAAATTGCAAGCCCAACCTGGATTCAAGGAGGCAGGAAAATAGACTGCATGCTTCAAGAGGAGAAGCACTGAAGTCACGTTGCGAAGGGGTGGAATCCAGGGAGGGGAGGAATGTCGGTGCATTAAACAAACACAGCCCCATATTAAGATTATGGAATTTTGTTCCCTGTCAAAGTCCATCATAGTCTGAACTGTGTTTGAGGAGGATGACTCCGCTGGTTTGTACATCTTGAATTAGAAAGTTCGGAGATTAGAGGCGGGAAGCCCAGCAGGGAGTTTGTCTCAGGACGCTGGGAGAGAAGCACAAGGGCCTGGGTCCAGGCTGGGGAGTGTGGATGGAGGGTTGAGCGCGAGATATTCAGGAGTAGAATTCAGAGACAAAGCTGAGTGTTTACTGTATGCTTTGTATTAGCATAGGTGATACAGGGAGGCGAGCTGTAAGATATTAGTAAAACACTATCCAGACAATGAAGAGGCACTCAAATGTTTGTTTCATGAGGAACTTAAAATATATATATATTTTTTAATAAAGGAAAGCCTGATGCAAAAAAAACTGGAGGTTGTAGTGAACTGTACTTCTTTCCTACTTCTGATAATAAATTCTCTTTCTCATGGTAAATCCATTCTGCTGGGGACACCTGGGTGGCTCAGTGGGTTAGTCGTCTGCCTTTGGCTCAGGTCACAATCCCAGGGTCCTGGGATCGAGCCCCATGTGGGGATCCATGCTCTCTGAGGAGTTTGCTTTTCTCTGTGCCCTTCCCTCTCTGCTTGTGCTTTCTCTTGCGCACGCTCTCTCTCCCTCTTTCCCTCTCAAATAAATAAATAAAGTTAAAAAGAAAACCCATTCTCCTGTTTCAGATGGGGCAGATGAGCCTCTCCACACCCTCCCCCAAATACCTTTATTTTCCCTTGCAAGGGCACATGGGCCAGCACTGGCCAGAAGAGTCCATCGCTCTGTCCACAGGACAGGCTCAGGGAGGCACACAGGACACAAACCTGGACAAGAATCAATCACCTGTCCCAGGGCTTCCCCACAGGCACGATCTAGGGAGACCGGCTCTTTCTGCCGGGCTCGCCAAACATGTGAGACTGGAGCTGCCAACAGCATGTTGAACCTCATACAGAGAAGGGCTGCCTGCTGAGTCACGTAGTGCCAAGGGAGGGGAAGAATGAACTCTAATGATGCACTTTTGCTCCTGGAGTCCAGCCATGCTTGAAACGATGCAGCCTAGATCACCCTTGTACAGAAACCAAGACATTCTCTTTTTGCTTAAGCCTGATAAAGTTGCACTTCTTTCACACACAACAGAAACAGTTCAGACTTAACCAAAAGGCAACCACAAGATTGTATCTTCAGGGGTGATGAAGGTTCCAGGCTCCTGTGTCTGCATCCTTCCCTCTAAACCGTCCTGTAAACTTCTACTGTGTCATTTATCCCACACTCTTCCAAGGCGTGCTAGTATTTATTTGTTTGTTTGCTTATTTGTCAGAGAGCAAGAGCATAAGCAGGGGGCACATCAGGCAGAGGGAGAGGGAGAAGCAGGCTCCCTGCTAAGCAGCAGGGAGCCCACTGCAGGACTCAATCCCAGGACCCTGGGATCATGACCCAAGCTGAAGGCAGACATTTAACCAACTGAGCCACCCAGGCAGGCACCCCAGGATCTCCAGTATTTATGTATTACTTTAATCCACTTCAAAAAGAACCTAGGTATAACTTGCCCCCCTTTTTTAAGACCAATGTTCTACCCAGTATTCTCTCCAGTTAGATTGATTCATTGGCTATCCTGCAAAATGACTTTCTCATTCCTGCCTCTGTTTTCTTGCTTATGCCTCCTATTCACCCTCCTTGGAATGTTCACCCCATTCTCTTCTGCTTATTGAAGTCCCACTCACATGTAATGTCTCAGTTCAAGTTCACTTCTTCCCTAAATCCTTTTTCTGGACATAACAACTCAAGAATTCTTTCCCTTTTCTGAACACCCATTGTACTTACCATCTGTCCTGCTCCTGACGCACATAATAATACACACTGCTTTCTATTATTATTTAACCTTTTAAATTTGTGGTAACCTTGCTTTCCTTATTAGTTGAAAATCTGTGGAGATCTAATGATGTGAGGTTAATCACTCAGAAAATGACAGGAGAGGCTCTGTTTCATATCAGAAAGAAAAAAATTCACCAAAGAAAACACAAAGGGAATGACAGTTGAGGTGGATTAAGTCCTAAATACAGAGATAAGAAAGTGAGTGTTCATGAAGATCGCGGTAGTTACCGAAGTCCTGCTTCCTTTTTCTACCGTGGACAATTGTTGGCAAGTAGCTTCCCAGTCAAGGACCACACTTCCCAGTCCCACCAGCATTCTTGATGGTGTCATGTGACTAGTTCCCAGCAATGCAGAGTGAGTGGAAATGACGTGTGTTCCATCTGGCCCAAGTGGTTGAGAGGCAGACATCCCTCTCTACTCTCACTTTTCTTTCTGCTGGCTAGACAGCCAGGACTAGGATGGCCTGGAGGAGGATGGCTCATAGGATGGAAGAAGCCTGAGTCCCTGAATCACCACATGCTGAAAAACCAGCCCCTGACATGGGACCCTGGCATTGGGCTGCTCCTTGAGCAAGATATTAATTTTGTGCAGCCACTGAAATGTGCAAGATTATTTGTTAGAGCAGTGTATTAGTGAGGGCTCTCCAGAAAAAAAGAGGATCAATAGGATATGCCTGCCTATCTATCTATCTATCTATCTATCTATCTATCTATCTATCTAATCTATCAAGAGCTTTGTTTTAAGAAATTGACTCACGTGATTATGGTAGATGGCAAGTCCAAAATCTGTAGGGTTGGCCAGCAGGCTGGAGACCCAGGAAAAGCTGATATTGCAATTCAAGTTCAAAAGCCGTCTGCTGGCAGGATTCCCTCTTGCTCAGAGAAGGTCATATTTTTACTCTATTCATGTCTTCAGCTGATTGAATGAGACCCCTCCACATCATGGACAGCAATGTGCTTTACATAAAATCAACCGATTTAAATGTTAATGTCATCCAAAACACCCTTACAGAAACATCTAGAATAATGTTTGACCACCCATCTGGGTACCATGGCCCAGCCAGGTTGGGACATAGAATAAACCATTACAAGCAGCTAATATTTCCTTAAGTTACACCAAGATATGTTGAGAACAGCCACCAACACTTGCAGAAATGGCATATTTCTCTTCCTCCTGTCTTCACTCAGCGGCTGTTCCTGCTCTGGTAGAGGAAGACATGTTATTTTCAAAATATGCCGAACACATGAAATGTTCTACAGAGACATAATATTTGAAAAAGCACTGGAGAATACACTATGATCATTACACCATGATTCATCATGTGTGCACAAGAAAAGATCTAGTCACATGGGCTTCAATAAACAATTGATCTCTCTGCCTAGAATCAGGCACAGGGAAGGTTATCAGCAAGGAGCCTTCCCTGTGTCCATCTTCAACAGAACCAAGCGATGAGTGTTTCTGGCCATGAGAGGCTCTGAGAGTAAGATCCCCTGACCCCTGCTGTACGCCAGTAGGGCTTTTGTGTCTTGGTTCTTTTTAAGAATTGTGTAAGCAGAGAAGGAAACAGAACTGAAAACAGGACAGCTATACATCTGGTCCTCAGGAAACAACCTCCTTACCTTCAGCAGCAAAAAGATCTGTCAAAAGTTAAGTGGTCTCCCCTCCCTCCCATCATCTTGTATAAGAGGGAAGCAGAAGGGAATTGGTATTGGTTTTTAAATATTGATTGACTACTACAGCCTGTACAGTAGATAACACTGAAAAATTTTCTGTACCCCGCATCCTGGTCAATGTCCCATAACGATCTAGGTAACTTACTACCTCCTCCGTGAAGTTCCCTCTCAACAACCCGAGGCTCTTTATTCCTACCGATATATATGCATTTATTCAACAATATCAGTCAAGCATCTACTGTGGATATAATGCTGTATTGGCTAATTATAAAAAATTCAGACAAGTACAAGTTGTCGTCTCATACATCTCAGTAAACTCTCTACGTATACTTGTGTGTGTGTGTGCACATGCGTGTGTGTGCACATGTGCTCCAAGGATAATGCTCTCTTGCCTGAGCCCTGCACTCCCTCTGTACTTTCCTTGTCTGAAGCATCTGAACACCGCTTTGGCTTGGGACCAGGACAAGGGGGGCAGTTTTCTGGGTTTCCTCCCTTAAAAGCCACTCTGTCTCTCTGACTTTGAACTGTAATGGCATTGCACACTCACTCCAAGGACAAAAGGGACACGGACATCTTCTAATGTGTGGGGTCGAGGTGGGCGCGCCCAGTAGCCTGTGGCCCCTTACCCACTTCCAGAAGGTCTTGGCTCAATTCCAGAAGAAGATCATGACAGGGGTGGTATGAGGAGGAAGTCTGTTCACTTGTTGACTTGCAGAAGGTCTTAGCAAAGGGCAGAGCCACTGCACCCCGCTGGGCCACAGGGAAGCTCACCCCACAGACATAGCTTGGCTGGTACCCATGTAACCAGATCTGCTGGAGACCACATTCTGGAGCAAGAAACCCACCTGTCGGTTGCCTTCTACTCCCTTCCCCGTTTTGTTTGTTTGTTTTGTTTTTTGTTGTTTTTTCTTTTTTACCCTGTCCCTGGCTCCTGAAGTTCAGCGGGGGGTTGGAACCATGAATCTGGAGCAAATCTCCCTGTTTAGCCATGTTGGGGGGATATCTCGGCTGTCAGTTCACAGGCCTGTCAGTCCTCCGGCGCCTCTCACGCCTCAGAGAGGAAGGGGGCAGTCAGGGGAGACTTCCTACCTCACTGTATGGGCAGCTCTTGGTTTATTTATCAGACCGCAAAGTTTACACTGAAGTTTAGGTATTTTTGTTGAGTTGAAGCTTTAATTATTCCTCTGGCTAGCCTACAATTCCAACATCCCAGTTGTCCAGCTCTTGCTCCCGAATTTAACTGCTGCTTTAGTTTTTCTCTGGCTGAGCCTCAGAAGGGCAGCCTGGAGAGGCTGCAGGAGGGTGGAATTTCCCCTCCTCTTGTCACATAAACAAGGAAGTGAAGGAGGCCTCTGTACTCTCAGAACTCTAAGCATGAAATGCTGCGAGTCTAAGCATTTATAGCCCTTGGCTGGGAAGAGGCATGGAAAGCGTTCTTTTTTCATACCAATTAATCGGGAGCCTCTCTGATGCATTTTGGAACTTGCGGTGATTGTTGGGATTATACTTGCATTCCTGCACTGGACGTTCCCCAGAGCTTCACTAAACAACAACAAAGCCAGCAGGTACCATTTATATCCATGCTCCAGGCGCTGTACCGGGCGCTTTCATGCCGAACCCTTAACAGCTGCGATTTTTCTTATTTCACAGTGGAAAGTACGCAGGTCCAGAGAGGTAAAACAAACAAACGAAAGCCTGGACACACAATAGGTCAGAGGTAGAAGTGAAATTTGAACCCAGGGCTGTTGTTTGACTCCACTATTTCATAGGCAAAGTGGAGAAAATCAGATTCTACTTTAAACCTATGGAGCTTTGCTATATATAAGGATCTGGTGAATCCTTCCATCAAGTAAATAATACTTAGTTTGTGTGTAAATTCAGGTGGATACAGGTATAGATACAGATTTCTATTTATATATTTTGTGTGCATCTCATGTAACTTTGGACACATTTAAGGTGACCTACAGGGTTTGGTCCTCTTACTTGGACAAGCAAAGATATTTAGAGAATATTAAAGAGGACTTTGTTAATTCCTCTGCAGATCTTTATCAAACGTTCCTCTGTGGGAATAGAAAGATGAGAAAAGCAGATGATCTCTGTCCTCCTAGAGTTTGGTTTTTGGCTTCTTGGAGTGTGCCACTCCTTACTAGTGGGCTGCTTAGAATGTCCACTTGCCTTGCGGTATTAGCCAATTAATTTATTTTTTAAAAGATTTATTTATCTATTTGAAAGAGAGAGAGCAAGAGAGAGAATGGGGGTAGGGGCATAGGGAAAGAATTTCAAGCAGACTCCCCGCTGAACATGGAACCCAACGTGGGCCTTGATCCCAGGAACCCGAGACCATGACTTAAGCTGAAATCAAGAGTCGGATGCTCAACTTGACAGAGCCACCCAGGTGCCCCTATGTCAATAGCTTAAAAAATGTTCTTTTCTCTTCTGCTTACCACAGGAATGCCTCTCATCTAAACCATTTTAAAAAGCAACATTTTAAGTATATAGAATGTAAAAAGTTACTTTCCAGGATTGCCAGCCCCAAAGAAACAACCAGAATCAGAGAAGAAAATTTTAATATTTAAATCTCTCCCTCCAAAGGGGGAACAGAGTAGATGGGAGGGCAAGGGTCTTCACCCGGCTCCAGTAGCCCCCCAGGACATGTGGGGACGTCTTTACCTGGTGGCTCCTAAGCCTGGGGCAAGCAGAAACACAGCTAAATGCAAATATGAAGCAAAACTCCGGCAGAAGTTCTGACAAAGCCTTTTCTCCCCCTGCCTTGTTAATTTATTTCCATGAAAAGAGGCCAAAGACATTTGAAATGAGGATTGTTCTGGAACATCCAGGCTAGATGGACAGCAGATGTATATAGGGAATTGGGGCGCACCACAGTAAACACTCAGTAGCTGTCTGCTCAATGAAGCGACGAAAACTCTGTCCTGATTTTTAGAAAATCAAACCAAAACAGCCCTGTACGACATGCGCGCCTTCATAGGTTTTCAATTTACCCTTTTATTTTATTTTTTTTTTCAAATACACAGCAAAGGGGAAAGTTGTCAAGTGTTTCTTGGCTGAATTTTTCTATTTTGCTTTCAGTTTGAGCCATTTCAGTTCCTGTTATCATGCTTGGAGGTACCCTGAAGGGCAGCGATCCCCCGGGGGGAGTCTGAGGCTGGGCTGAAAAACTGAGCACAGGCAGCAGAAGATATTAATAATGTGATGTCAACACAGCGCACAACTCAGGAAACTCCAGGAAAAGAACACAAACAAAACCCTGGTCCGAAGCACTTTTTGGAAAGGCTTTACTGCAAGAGGATGGTAAGGGTTTTACAAGAGCTATGAAGAAACGTATTTAAGTTAATAAAGTTCTTTATTGAGTGTTTACTGTGTTTTACAATGTGCTTTACATCTATTAACTTGCTTTATCTTCCAAATAACCCGATAAAGAAGTCACAATTAGAATCCCCGCCTTACCAATGAAACCCCTGAGGCACGAAGAAGCCCAGTAGCAGGCCCAGGGTGACGGGGAGTGGCAGAGGCAGAAGTTAAACCCCAGGCAGGGCAGGGGGTGGGGAGATGGGCTAAGCAACTGAAGGGAATGGAGAGGGTACAGACTTGCAGTCATGAAATAACTCAGTCATGGGAATGAGAAGTACGGCACAGGGAGTCGGGTCAATAGTACTGTGATAACCTTGTACGATGACAACACTTAGTGTGGTGAGCATTTTGTCACATCTCTATGTTGAATAACTGTGTTGTACACCTGAAACTAATGTAATATTATGTGTCAATTACATTTCAATTAAAAAGAAAAAGAGGGGGCGCCTGGGTGGCTCAGTGGGTTAAAGCCTCTGCCTTCAGCTCAGGTCATGATCTCGGCGTCCTGGGATTGAGCCCCACATCACATCGGGCTCCCTGCTCTTTGGGGAGCCTGCTTCCTCCTCTATCCCTCTGCCTGCCTCTCTGCCTACTTGTGGTCTCGCTCTCTCTGTCAAATAAATAAATAAAAATCTTAAAAAAAAAAAAAAAGAAAAAGAAAGAAAAGGAGGTTGAACCCAGGCATTCTGGCCCCAGAGCCTTGGCGTTCTGGTGTTAAACCGCTCTGCTCCATGGCCTGTCAGAGGCCAGGGAAACTGGATGAATTTCTGGGTTGCTGAATGTTAGGTTGTGTAGATTGATCCCCACCCCCGCCCCACAGAGAAGAGGTGAACAAAACATCAGAAATGTTGATGGTACCATGTTAAGAAGTCCTTATGCTCTCTTCTCACTAAATCTATCATTTATTCATTCATTTTTAAAAGCGTTTACTGAGTAACTGCTATGTGAACAGCAAGGTGCTGGCATTGGTCAGCTATTCAAAGGTGAACACAGTGGGCACCTGGGTGGCTCAGTGGGTTAAAGCCTCTGCCTTTGGCTCAGGTCATGATCTCAGGGTCCTGGGATCGAGGCCTGCATCGGGCTCTCTGCTCAGCAGGGAGCCTGCTTCCTCCTCTCTCTCTGCCTGCCTCTCAGCCTACTTGTGATCTCTCTCTCTCTCTCTCTCTCTCTCTCTCTCTCTGTCAAATAAATAAATAAATAAAATCTTAAAAAAACAAAAAAACAAAAGTGAACACAGCACAATCCTACCCAACAGTGTGTCCAATGAGCTTTGGGACCACACAATGGTAGGTTTGAATCTCAGTCCCCCCACCTCTCAGCTGTAGGACTTGAGGCAGATTTGTTTCACCTCTTTGAGCTGTTTCCTCACAGAGAAAAGAGGTATGGTACTCATAGGAGAAGAAAAATAAAATACCCAATTGAAATTATTTTTCTTTTGCTGACTGCAAGCAGAATTAGCTTATTTGTGCTTTGGTGAACCGCTACTCCTATGGTTCTGTCTTTGGTTTCAACCCCAAAATGGTTTATTTTATCTCTCAAACTTATTTTCAAATGATTACATTTGATTTATTTTGCATGTCAGTCTAACCACTAAGCATATGTCATCACATCACTTAATTTATAACAGAACATAAATTTGCTGTGTCGGCTCTGCTAGTTAAAATAGAATCTAGTACATCACAGTCATCCACAAAAGAATTTACAGTAACAATAATAATAATAGTCAAGAAACTCAGGAGAGAATTAAAAAAAATTAAAAATTAAAAAAATTCAAGGCAGGGTTCTGAAAAAAAAAAAGAAAAAAGAAAATTTCTACCACTATTTAAAACAATTTTTTTCTTGCAACCTGCTATCCTAAGAGAAGGCTTTACAGATACACATACACACACTATTCATTTTGGGAGGTGAGGGTGATTGAACAGGCACAGAAGGAAAGGAGATAAGGTTGTTTGTTTTTTCATTAAATTTCAAGCCTCAGATTGAAAAAAAGAAGATTGTAAAACCAATCTTAAGTGTAAGTTTTGTATCCTTTTTTTGTGGGGTGGGGAAAGGTTTTCCAAGATTCTAATGAAAATTATGGACTATCTTTCCATAAAATGCATAGATAAATCTCCCAATTTTCAAACCTTTCCATGCATCCCAGTTTAAGAATCCTTGGCCTAGTCATTGGGGGAAAATATTTAAAAATATTATATGTAAGGGGCGCCTGGGTGGCTCGGTGGGTTAAAGCCTCTGCCTTCAGCTCAGGTCATGATCTCAGGGTCCGGGGATCGACTCCTGCATCAGGCTCCCTGCTGAGCAGGGAGCCTGCTTCCTCCTCTCTCTCTGCCTGCCTCTCTGCCTACTTGTGATCTCTCTCTCTCTGTCAAATAAATAAATAAAATCTTTAAAAAATATTACATATAAGATTTCCAGGTACATAGGTAATAGTGGTAAGCCAGACCCTTAGTTTTCCAATTCCAAATTATTTAATACCTAATTTGTGTATGCTGTAGATTAACTCCCATTTACAAGCCAGTAAATCTATGAAAAGTTCACAGGTTTAGTTAAACGAATCTGAGTTTAAGACCCTTATACCCACCCTCTGGAACAGCAGAGGAAAAAGTAAGGAAATCCTTCCATTGTGTAACTGACTCGTTTCCTTTTGTAACTGGAATATGCCTTTTAACGAATGTGGCCTTAAATCTATACATTCAGCACCCTTTGTAAGCACGACTCATGTCATGGCCCTCAGATACTTTAATTACGTGGACATTCACCTCTGAAATGTTGTTATATGATAGAAGAAACAAAAAACCCATAAAAACTCTGACACTAAATCAGAACTGTCTCTATTAATATCAAGTTAGAAGTGCCAGATCAGGGCACCTGGATGGCTCTGTTGGTTAAGTGTCTGACTTCGACTCAGGTCATGATCTTAGGGTCTTGGGATTGAGCCCCATGTTGGGCTCTGTGCTCAGTGGGGAGTCTGCTTGTCTCTCTCTCCCTCTCTCTCTCTCTCTCCCTCTTCCTCTGCTCCTTCCCACACTCATACTCTCCCCCCCCCTTAAATAAATAAATAAAATTTAAAAAAAAGAAAAAAGAAGCACCAGATCACTCTAGCCAATGCTGGTATGAAGAATGTGCTGGCAGCTCCCCAAAGACACGTGGCCACTTAAACCATGGTTTTTAGGATAGAAATAAAAACCTATCCTGGCTTTGTATGAATCCCCCCAGGAGTTCTCACTCATCTACAGAGAAAGGCAGTCTTCTAAGAAAACTATTTAAAAAAAATTGTCACAAATAGGAGGTTGTAGTATAATTTTAAACATGGAGCATATAAAGACAAAGCTAGAGAGAAAGAAAAGAGATTCCACACGAGGGGTCAGGAATGGCTTTATTAAGCCCATGACTTTAAAACATGTTGAGAGGCAGACGAGTCACTTGTCTAAACAGCATCAGGAATGGAGCTTTTTCAGGCAAAGAAAGGCCATTGGGAGGTGAGGAGGTCATGAGGGTGGAACCCTCATGAATGGGGTTAGTGTTCTTCTAAAAAAGACCCCATAGAGCTTTCCTGCCCCTTCCTCCATGAGAGGTGATGGCAAAAATATGGCCATCTATGAGCCAGAAAGTAGTTCATAGCAGAAGCTGGACCTGCCAGTGCCTTGATGTTGGATTCCCCAAACTCCAGAAGCATGAAAAATAAATTTCTATTGCTGAACAGCCACCCATTCAATGGTATTTCTATCATAGTAACTTGGACAGACTCAGAAAGAAAGATGTGGCCAAAATGGAACAGGAACATAGATTCTAATACCACGTCAGTGGTCTCAGAGATACCATGCTTTGGGGGAGGGAAGACCAGGAGTGGGGATATGGTGCAGTCGGCACAGAGGGGAAAAGCACAGCATCTAGAGTCAGACGGGTCTGGGTCTGAAGCCTGGAGCTGCTGCCCAGTGGCAGTCTGACTTCAGGCCAAGTCACTGAAGTCTCTACACCTCAGTATCCTCACTGTGGAAAGGAGTGGATAATAGTATCTACAGTTCACTGGATTGTGGAGGTTCAATGTAAGGTAATAAGTGCTAAGGGCACTGTGAGTATCCAGAAAAGGCTTGCTTTAATAATGACCAGTGACTGTGAAGGAAACACTACTGATGGGGTTCAGGGCAGGCCACCTGAGGGTGTGTCACTCTGGCATGTTGAGTATTTCGAATTAAAATTACTTGGGAAACAGCAAGTGCAAGCAAGAGGGGCCCTCTGATCCTCCCTGGCCCCTTGAAAGCAAGAAATAAAGTCCATATGTGAAGGGTACCCTCCCAGTACCTAGAGGGTAGAGGTGTCTTTGTCCTTTTAGTTCTTTATAAATGTATTCTTTGTCTGAAAGGTATAAAGCTGGCCTGCTTTTGTCCCTACTTTGGGTGTCATAACTTTGGGGCCCATGTATGTACTAAATTAAATTAAATTAATTTTTTTTCCTGCTAATCTTTTATTATAGGGTGTGTCTCAGTCAAAAATCTGGAAGAGTAGAGGGAAATTTTTTTTTCCCCTACAGCGTTGGTGAGCCAGCCGGGAGATTTCGATAGCTGGACACGTCTTGCCCCAGGGCTGCTGCCGCTAGGAGATCTTGAGAACTCTGACAAGCACTGGCAGAAGCTAGGAATTCTTACTGTGTCAGTCTCCTGGACTTCTCCCTGCACGGTCTGCTGGAAGTGAGAGTGGTGAGAGTCCTTTTTAAAAATTTAGACTGGCAGGAGAAAATACCTGTGGAATGATTTCTTTGTGTATAGCGACTCTGGTGAAGATTTGGTAACGAGTACTCTCGTTTTCTATCGATCCTCTTCCTTCCAGAGATGGTCATTGTTTTCTTTTGTCTTTGTCTTTTGTGTTGTTGTAACGTGAAAAACCATAGGTCTGATGAGTTTTTCCTTTGTCTTCTATGTCCTCAGAGTTTGGCTTTATGACCACTAAGAATATTCCCTCTGGCCTGTGCCATCTGGAAGTGCAGAGTGGTGTGCATCTAGTGGCCAGCTGAATAGACAGGAATTCTGAGACACAAAGTCACAAGCAGCCAGCTCTGGGGAGTGCTAAGGGGTCCCGGTCCATAAGGGGTCTCTATCACTCAACCTTCATTGTCTTGTTAGTTCTGGAAAAGTCCTATTCCGGCAGCACTTGCCCTGTGTTACAGATTAGATTTTTGTGTGTTACAGTTTAGTTTTTCTGTGAGAGATCTGGAGACACTGTTTTCACTATACAATTCTTACTGCCTGTGACAACAAAGATCTTTGCTTTCTTAGGCTTACTCTGGGAGCGACCTTTCTGGATCTTATGTGGACGGCATCTTTTGCACTCTCCTTCGGGGATACCTCTTGCATTCTGGTGAAGCCCGAAACAGATTTGCTTGGTTTAGTGGCTATTGGGACGAATAGATCCTACTGGTTAATGGCCAGTAGTGGACCATTTGAGTTTGAAGAACTTCTGTATTTGAAAAAATTTTTTAGAGAGCATTGATCCTAAACACTTGTTTCACTAGTACCCATGGAAAGGCCAAATTAGAAAGTGGATACTAAGAAGCAGAGTGGCTAGCCCTGGGGACTCCTTTAACTAGATGAAAGAGCAGAAATTAAACTTAGAACAAAATTAAAGTCTATGTTCCATTTAAGTTCCCCTTCGTAAAATCTGGCTGTATCTCCTCAGCAAGGAAGCTAACTCCCCAAACTCCTCAACCTTCCCCAGAAAATCCCTTAAACACCAAGCTGCTTATTTTAACTTCCCTTTCCCTACTAGATATATAGAGAGCACTCAGTCTAATCTCTGGGCCCAGGGTCTACAGGTTACTCGTGTAAATGCTAGAAGCCAGGAAATAAATTCAGCAGCAGTGCCTGGGCTGGACAATAAGACTTATTTTGCTGGGTTCTATGATCAGGCTGTGCAAACTTCAGACCCTCCTATATAATATCCTTTGTGGATATATTCAAGGCCCCCACTCAAAGAATTCACATCCCCTGGACAGCAGAACATTGAAATCTTTTGATTTCTATCTTAGTTGGAAATTTTCTCTCTGATAGAAAAAGGCAAATTCAAACAGTATGGTTGAGTGGGCAAATTAACCTCTAAGTGTTTTAATGAAAAAGGTTATGCAATTCTTTGAAGATAGTTTGCAGGAAAGCAAATTTAAAAAAGGGTTCAAAAATCAATAATTCTTGGGGGGCCTGGCTGTCTCAGTCAGTGGAGCATGTGACTCTCTACCTCCGAGTCATGAGTTTAAGCTGCCTCAAATAAATAAATAAATAAATAAATAAATAAATAAATAAATAAATAAACTTTTTATTTTATTTTATTTTATTTTATTTTTTTTAAAGATTTTATTTATTTATTTGATACAGAGAGAGAGATTACAAGTAGGCAGAGAGGCAGGCAGAGAGAGAGGAGGAAGCAGGCTCCCCGCTGAGCAGGGAGCCCGATGCGGGCCTCGATCCCAGGACCCTGAGATCATGACCTGAGCTGAAGGCAGAGGCTTTAACCCACTGAGCCACCCAGGCGCCCATAAATAAACTTTTTAGATCAAGAATTCTTTTTTTTAATTTAATGTTTTATTTTATTTTATTTTTATTTTAAGTAATCTCTACACCCAACGGTGTTTCAAAAAACAAAAGCATAACTATGAAAGCAACTCAAAAATCTATTTAGATCATTTCCTATTAGCCTTCAGACATCTTAGATACTGCAAAAATCAGGACATTGGAAGGACAACTGTCCTATACTTAAGAAGAAAAAAGTTTAGATAGCAATTACCCTAGATTTCTGATAATGGAGAAATATATCCAAATTCCTAGAGGAAAACTTGCATTCTTTCTCTGTGCCTTGAAGATGTAAATCTTATCCTGTCTTTGAAATGTAAAGACCCTAGGAGGTAACTAAAACTCACTGGAGACTGGTGGAAGAAAAAAAAAGGAAAGAGGCCTTTTTAAAATATAGATGGCTGGAAAGGCTCTCTTGCACAAATTCTATAGACTATAGGCTCCTGGAGATTACTTCTCAAGGACGAATACAAATCTTAAAAGTCTTCTTCACAAATAGTAAAAAGCTTTAGTCATCTGAATGGATAAACTTAACTTATTCCAACTGTTATTTATAAACTAGCGAGTTTTATACTGTTATACCTGATTCATGGCTAAAATTTTAAAATGTAAGATAGCTGTGCTTGGCTGTATATGTGTGTGCATTTGAGATACGGTTACTTTTCTACCTCCGAATGGTATTGCCAAAACTAATTTGTAAAAGAGCTCTGTTTAATTGGCTTAAAAATAAGCATTTTTGAATTAAGTATTTCTAAGTCTCAGAAATATAATAGAAACTAACACAAATGTTTTTCAAGTTCACATTACAAAGGATAATTTTTGGTAAATAAAAAGTAGTTTAAGTTTGTTGGTTTAATTGACACAGACACGTATTATACTTTCAGAGTTATCAGTATTAGGTAAAATACTTTTATTTTACCTAGGTTTTCTGAAAGTCAAAGAAGCTCATGTTACCTCTGTTATAAGAATTTGTCAGGGAGAAAAATAACTTAAGGTGATGGCTAACTAATGCTTCATGAAATCTTGAGGAGTAATGTAAGCATAATTGTTAAGAACAAATGAACTGAATGCATGTAAATGAGTTGAGTCTTTAGGTGCACTTTTTGCAATGATGATTTTATGGTATGTGCGCTTAAATAGTTTTCCAAATGTCTTTGGTAACTTCCACTATCTAAGTTAAATTACATGATGGGAATTTACTGAATGTCTGGACCATTTCCAAAAAAAATAAAAAATAAAATATGGAAATAGTAATTGCTAAACAAGTCCAAGTTTACCTACTTTTGACCTCTTATTAGAAAGGAACTCAGGATATTTTGGTTGATTAATAAACATGTCTTGTGCCACATTAAAAAAACTCTGCTATATGGAAATGTATGTTCCTAGAAATTATAAAACATATTTATAAATTTGCCAAGGTAAAGAATGCTGGCATAAGGTTCATAATTGCTTACTTCTTAGTTTTCACCAGAGATTAAGGCTTCTTAGGATTACGAATTCTAATTAATATATGGAATTAAAGTTACTTGAAATGCTAAGGGAAACAACTTGGTATGCGAGGAACGTAGGATACATGGTTTTCTGTTTTGTTTTGTTTTTTGGATTTTTTTGGTGAGAAAAGGAATGGGGAATGGAGATGCAACTTTTTGTTAAGGGAAAAGAAAGTAGTTGTCCTAAAGTAAAGCTAATTATTTCTGAGTGGGAAATATGATAGAGGACAAACTAAAATGGATATAGAAAGTTGTGAGGTTTGTAAAAAAAAAGGGGGGGATCTTGGGAAAGGAATTTAATGTGTAATCAAACTGATGAAGTGGAATGGATTTGTTATAAGGGTTTTAAAAGAAAGCTTTAATATCAGCGGTATACTTATGTAACACTAGAACTTAGTTTTCTTTGAGGTGTTCAAGGACAGAATTTGCTTGGACTTTGAATTTGCTCCTGATGAGGGACTATAAGCCGGGCGCGGTGGCGCGCGCCTGCAGTCCCAGCTACTCAGGAGGCTGAGGCAGGAGGATTGCTTGAGCCCAGGAGTTGTGGCCGGTAGTGCGATCAGGTGTCTGCATTAAGTTTGGCATCAATATGGTGACCTCCCGGGAGTCGGGGACCACCAGGTTGCCTAAGGAGGGGTGAACCGGCCCAGGTCAGATAAGGGACTATAAAAGTTTTCTCCTTACCTTTTAAGTAATTAGCCTAGAAAGCAAATATTTTGTGTTTTAATGTTCAGGCCTCTGATTACTTAAAACAACAACAACAACAACTGGTCTTCTCTATTAAAGGCGCTCAGTTTTACTTACAACAATTTAACTTCTGGTATTCGCCTGAGAAGTCTTTAATTGTCTTCATGGTTAAAATGATAACTAAGCATTGTTTCACAGTGACCTACGATCCTATCTGAGCAAGTGTTAAAACCTCTTTGATATTTTTAACAAAATTTCCCCCAATCAGATTTTAGATGAAGTCTATTTGACCTCAAGCAAACTTTGGGAATTTCAAGAGGGTTCCTGGGACAAGTCAAAGGATTTGTTCTGTCTCCTAATAAAAAGAGAAGTGTTACATTAATTAGCCTTATTTGTTATTTTAAATTACTTGGGAAGCATTGCCAAATAAGTGGTGATAAACCTTCCTAGGTTATGTTATATGGGTGAATGTTATTAATATAAGTGTTCAGACATTATATGAAATTCCTAAAATTCTGATATGTCCTAGGATAATATTATCAGTCATAATTCTAGTTATTATCTTAAAATGTTGTATGGCATAAAATAACCAAATTTCCTCATCATTTGCATTATAATGAACTTTCATCAGATCTTTAACCATCTTTAACTTTTTAAAGTTTTTTGTCATTTATAGTTTTTTGTCTAATACTTTTGCAAATATATTTCCTCTTCAGAGAGGCTCATGGAAAAGATTCTGACAAGTACTCCGGAATACAGGTTTCTGATAACTTTAAGATCATCAAACTGAACTGGCTAAGAATTTCCAGAACTAATGGGAAAACTGGATCTAAGCTACAAGAATTAATTAAGTGGGACTGAATGAATTGAGGAGGATAATTATAATTTTTATGACTTTGTTTGAAACATTGCTGATTTCAAAACTTTTGTTCTTCCAGATTTAAGGAAAACTTTCCCTCTTTTCTCTTAAGCTAACTATGCCTTAGAGCAATTTGGTAAAATATACATTTGTGAACAAATATGACACATATATCTTTTTCTCCCCACTTCATCCCCCTAGAATTGGGAAACTCTCAGTGAGTATTCTTATATTTTCATGGCAATAGAGCTATTTATATGGGTTTGATAAGAATTTGTTTTCCTTGTAACAGGACGCTGGAAGCATTGGTTATATTGCCAAGACACTGACTGGAATGTCATGTTTGAGAGAGACATGTATGACTCAGATATGATCAGACAGGTTTAAGGAATTAAGGTTGGCTATATGGAGCCAACAGAGTCTCTTGGGAAAATTGGCCTGGTACTTTTACAGTGTTCCTGGCAGTCTTAACAGGTGAGTAAGGAAGGTATGATGAATTTACTTTAATGGAATCATAGAATAATTTAAAAAATATAGAGAGAGCCAGGAGGTTCTTTAAGAACAAAAAGTACTCACCTCTTGTTTTATATGTAACACTACAAAAATGATTAGTAATTAAAATACTCCCTATCCCCACCCCCACCCCCACCCAAGGCTGTCTTGGGCAAGATGGAAGCAGAAGAAGCTGAGACCAGGTGGGATTACTCTATGCAAGAAAGGACGGAATGTAAAGTCCACTGCCATATCCTCCAGCACCAGCAACAGTCCTGGGAGACAGCAGGCATGGAATAAATATTTGTTAAATGAAACAGACTTGGAACAGGGAGAAAGCTTGAAGAGTGTGGCTCAGAAAAAGAAGGGGCGGAAAGATTTTTTTGTTTTGTTTTTGTTTTAAAGGGAGAAAGAAACAGAAAAGGAGAATTTGGGCAGCTGGTAAAGGAAGAGGGAATTTGGGGGGAAAGGAAGTGTTTCAAGGAAACGGTAAGAATGTTTTGCTGGCGATATGTGATTCAATCCTCCTCCCCCTCATGTTCAGTAAAAATGAACACTGCCATTCAAAGCTTCTGGAAGAGTATTAGGGGGTTTTGGCATGTGACAATGCAGGCAACTGATCTCCAGGACGGGTGCTGAGCCTAAGAAGCTCCATTACATTTGTGTTGGATCTAGATGAACAGAGAGGTCAAAGGATTTGCCCATGGACCTAATTAATGGCAGATCCAAGACTAGAACTCGAATCTCCAGATTCCTATTTCACTGGCGTTCCCATAAATTGGCATGGGGCTTAGTCGGCTGCCATACTTATTCAATTTCATGTTGAATAAGTCAGAATGTGGTCAGGACAACACATTTCTGGCTGCCCACACATTGGGCCTGAGTTCACAGATGCTGCACTGGGACTGAATATCCCCAGATTCTAGCCCAGCCTTGACCGTGTTACCATCTGGGTAGCCTTGGAAAAGCCACAGCCTCCCAGAGCTTTATTTTCATCATCTGAAAAATGGGAGCTAAGCCTCCTCCCTCTCAGTGCCTATGCAGGATCAAGTGAGATGTGAAAGCTGCATGTACAACAGAAAGTCTGAGACACATGTTTAGTAAGTAGTTATTTCTATTATTATCTGTTACACTTGCCAGCATGGGATTTCTGTGGACAAATCATGGTTTCCTTTTTTCTACTTCCCAAGCCAATGGTTCACAAGAATTCAGTCATTTTTAAAAACCTTCTTTTCTTTCATTATGTTATTCATAATCAAAATAGAATTTTAAAAAATCACAGAATAAACTTTATACATAACTCTTTAACTCAGATCTCCATTTTAAACCTTTTATATATTTGTAGCCCTTTTAAAACTTTGCATCTATTTAGTTTCAAACTGTGCTCATAATATACACTTGTTCGCATGATTTCAAAAAAACCTACTTAATACTTCGAGCATTTTTCTATGCCATTAAATAGTCCTCGACAATATGATTTTTTAATGACTGCACACTATTCCACTGTCTGGGAACATATAATTTATTCAGTTTAGATGGTTCCTGATTTTTTTTTCTATTATGCATGGTACTTTGAGAAAGCCCATTGTGTGTATGCCCTTAAGTCTCTGTTCCTCATCTGTAGAGAAGCCATACCCCGAACTACTTCAGGGGGTTTGTGAGGGTCAGCTGAGGAAGTCCATGGGGGAGATAAAGAATCAGGCCTGGCAACTAATAAGCACTTAACACTTAGCAACTATTATTATTACTGAGTTCAAATATTTGTGGTTAGTTCCCAAACAGAACTAAATTGAGTGCTTGGTATTAAGTACCTCAAATTATGCGTTCTAAAAATACTCTAGGAATATTTTTATAGCTTTGTTGAGAAATTGGCTTTTTCAGATTACCTAGAGTTCGCTGGATGTTTCATTATCAAGAGTCGTTGAAAGGATGTTTGTTTAGATTTTACTTCTGTGCCTCAGGATGTCCTTGAAGGGAAGGTGGGGGTCTTCACATATTAGAAGTCATTTCCTGGTTTTAGAGTTTAGAGGAAGTCAACAAAGACCAACTTATTTGATTGGCCACAGGCTCGTTCGCCAGGGTTAAATCTAGTTTGGTTACCTTCTTGATATTCTGTGGCTGCACCAGCAGCTGTGGGTCAGAAGTTCAGAACAAAAAGTGAAATCCTAGGATTAACTGTCATACTCTTGTATCAAATATTTTTCTGTTGAATCAACTTCCCATGGTCATTGTTTTTGGAGGAGGCTTTGCCACCACTGTTGTCTGCTACATTCTCAGTGGGCGCAGATTAGGTAGGACACAGGAGGGCCCCCCCGGGGTTTTTCAGGACCCTCTCTGTGTCTCCCGAGAGCCCCTGGGGCTGGCGGAGCCTGCAGTTTTTTTGGGTGGCAGCATGAAAGGGAAGAGCATGGAATCGCAAGGAGAGCAGCCCAAGCCCTGGCTCGGCCACTCACCAGCTGTGTGACTGCGGGTAAATTACTCCAGCTTCTGTGTCTTGGTTTTAGGCTCTGTAAAATAGACTTAGTCATAATAATGATGATGATGATGACGATGATGTTGATGATGCGTACCTCGTTAGGCCCAGTCCTAACATTTATAGGACCTCAGCTGGGTATAAATGAAACACCCCCAGCCCACATCTCCCTTCTCCTTCAACTTGGTGCTGTCTTGCACTGTGAGGAGGTTTGTGCAGAGCGTCCACACCCCAACCTCCAGGTCCTGATCCTTCCACACTCCTGCCCTCTCACTCCCCACTGGCCAGTCAGCTAACCTTGGAAGGGTGTACTTGGGGAAGAGGCCCATGCGAGCCCTAGGAGGAGTCTTGGGCCACTGAGGCAGGTGAGGGTGCGGTCCTAGGCAGCCAGAGCTTGGTCTAGAAACGGAGTGTGGGCTCCGGGTGGTCATATCATCCTGGCCCCATGAGGAGGGAAGTGGCAAGTGGAGGGGTCTCTAGGGTGGGGGGGCCTCTGTTCCTGGATCTAAGGATTAATTAGGTCAATGCCTGTCCTGTGCTTAGTGCAGCACCCGGCATGTTGCTTGCACTCAATAAAAGAAGGAAGCTGTGATTGTGGTGGCAGTACTGTCATCGGAAGAGAACTCAAGCATGATCTCGTCTAAGTCCTTTATATTATGTGGCGAAGAAACACGGAAATAGTAAAATTAACCACTGTTAAGCACATATAGAACCTGGGCCTGGGGCTCTTACACCCAGCTGCCTTTCCTCTTTCTGCTCCATTACAATGTACTCTCTTCAGCAACGTGAAGACATGGGATCAGAACCACCTTAAATATTCAAGGTCCACAGAGGTGACTTGTGCTGTGGTGATTTTCTGAAAAGGAACAGGGAGTGTGTCCTTGGAGAAAGGGGCACCTTCAGTGGGAGTCAACGCTCCTAGGCCTCCTGTGAATGGCTCACCATGTAGATGTTGGAACACCTCAAATATTTACTGAATGGTGAGAAGCATATGGATAAAGAAGGTGACATTTTGTAGTTGATAGCAGTGTATTGAAAGGCCCCAGAGTGACTATTTGAAGTCAGAAAAACCTATTCTGGTTCAAGAATCAGATTTACAGGCTGACTAAATTTCTTTTCATGAAAATTCTTGCTATCATTCTAAAACCTGGTTTGTTTCATTTTATCCATAATAATATAGTCTTTTTTTTTTTTTTTTTTTTTTTTTTTTTTTTAAATTTTTTTTTTTTTTTTTTTTTTTAAAGATTTTATTTATTCATTTGACACAGAGAGAGAGATTACAAGTAGGCGGAGAGGCAGGCAGAGAGAGAGGAGGAGGCAGGCTCCCTGCGGAGCAGAGAGCCCGATGCGGGCCTCGATCCCAGGACCCTGGGATCATGACCTGAGCCGAAGGCAGCGGCTTTAACCCACTGAGCCACCCAGGCGCCCAATAATATAGTCTTTGACCTTTTAGCATCTGAAGAGTTCTCACTCTCACTAAAATATGATTTTCCATCTTTCAAACTTTTTTTAAAGGTTTATTTATTTAAGTAATCTAGACACCCAACATAGGCCTTGAACTCATAACCCCAAGATCAACAGTCTCACGCTCCTCTGACTGAGCCAGCCAGGCACCCCAAAACTTTTAATTATGAAAATGTTCATATAGGAAAGTAGAGGCATGATCAGTCTGGTGTGTGAGGCCCCTGCACCCACTGTCCCTAGCTTCCACAGTGAGTGTGTATGGCCAATCCCATTTCATCCATAAACTCCCCTGCCTTCCCCGCTCTGCCAATGGGTTTTGAATCAAACCTCAGACATTCTATCATTTCACCCATAAATAACTTTGTTTTCTCTATGATTTTGGTGAACATTAAAGCTATCTGGCCACTTCAGATTCAGCTTGTTCTGCTGGGGGGTTAATAGGCCGAGGCTTGGGCCTCTTCTAGAGGCCTTGCACGGTTCCATGTCCAGAGCAATCAGGGGCAATCAGCTGGAAAATGGAGCTTCAGGCAGGAACTAAATAAGGGAACATTCTGGATACTTTTTATTCTTTGCGAATTTCTGCCAACTCTGTATATGGTATTACCATAGAGATATTGTTTTTTTCTGGTTCCCCACCCTCACCTTTTTTTTTTTTTTTTTTTTTAAGAATGAAACTTCTTTGCCCTTTTTTGTGAGAGAGAAGCCTGTCGTTTCAAACTCCATTCCTCCTGCTGCTGTTCAGCTTTCCTGTCATTTTGTTCCTGCACGAGTCTCAGTTTGCGTATTCTGGGCTTTGACAATTCCCCTGGGGGAACCCAGGGATGGGGAGGGTGGCTCTGTTCAATGCCATTGAAAGATTACAGCACTTCAATCAGTGGAGTTCAACTGAGAACTTAAAGTTCTCTGTGGAGTCCCTGAACTTTAAATCACGATCCTAAAGACTGAGAATGAAAAAAAAAAAAGAATTCCAAGTTAGAAAAAAAAGATTTCACATTTCTCTGCCAGAAACACTGTTCTGATTTTCGGTTGAATGGCTTGGCTATTAATTAAGTTTTCGTGCTCAGCAGCTATCTCGTTTTCTACATTCTTGCTGTTAATCGTCATATGTGACACATGACTTCTGTTTAAATGCTAAAGTTTATTAGAGTGGAAAAAAAAGTTATTCAGGAAAGGAAAAGAGATTAGGAACCAAGTCCAACCATTTGCTTATTCATCTGCATATGGTTAAAAGATTTAAAAGAATCCATTGGTTTCTGTTTCACTGCTACATACAGGCCAAGGAGCAAGGACACAAAAAAGCCTTTTCCTATCCATGGTGTAGAAATACGTTTTCTTCCTTTGCCTTGGGGGCGAGAAATCGTTTCCTCTCCTAATATTAAGCCAAGGTAACCAAACTTTGGAGAGACTGGCTCCTTCTGAAAGGTTATTGTTCCAATTACCTACTGCTTTGTAACAAATTCCCCCAGAACTTAGTGGCAGAAAACAGGAGCCATTTTATCTTGTTCATGGTCTCTGTGGATCAGAAATTCACAGGGCACAGTGTCTGAACCTCAGCCAGGAGGACTAGAAAGGCAGGGAGTGATGAGAACAGCGGGGCTGGAATCGTCTGGAGGCTTCTCTCCTCGCACATCTAGCACCCTGGATCGAGATGACTCAAAGTCTGTACTCGGATGAGCCTGGGAACAAGAACGCCCACACATGGTCTCTGCTTGTGGCTTGGGCTTCTCGAAGCATGATGACTGGGTACTGAGGGGACATCCCAAGGCAGAGCATCCAGAGGGCTAGCATTTCAAGAGACCGGGTCAGAACACCACTTCCCACTCTTGCTGCATTCTAGTGGTCTGGCAAGACACTCAGCCCAGTTTAGTTAGATTCAGAGAGACACGGGATTCTACCTCTTGATGGAGAAGTCAAGGTCCTACTGAAGAAGGCATGTGGATGGCCAACTGTGGATAATACAATGGACACAGTCGTCTTGGCTCTGCTGGTGTGAGGCCGTGTCATGAGGCTTCTCTAGTGAGGAGGTCGGGGAAGGAGTTATTTCATGCTGAGACCATTGTCTTCCTCCAGGCCCCCTCCATAGGCCATTTCATCCAGTTCTTACTCAGCTCTTCCCCAAAGCCGTGCTTTGTCCCCAGCACCTTCGGTCTTTGTTTCGTCTCTGGCTGTGGGCAGAGGTGGAATCACAATAAACAAGTACATTCCCTGTAGCAGCTTCCTGGCGGCTGTGCTTAGTTTTCAGTTTCATCCTTTTCCATCTGTATATACACCCACAAATAGATATGGATAGACTCCTTTACTATTGATGATGAAGAAATAATTTTTTTTGGAGAAAGAATTTACATTCCATAAAATTCACCCATTTAAAGTGTACACACAATTCAGTCGTGTTTGGTATCGAGTTCTACAACCACAACCACGATCTAATCACAGAATGTTTTCATCACCCCGAAAAGAAATCCCATCCCTGATAGGAGTCACCTCTATTGCCCTTTCCACAGCCTCTGGCAAGAGTAACTCTACTTTTTATCTATGGATTTGCCTATTCTGGACATTTTATATAAAGGGACGCATACTCTATGTGGTCTTTAGTGACTGGCTTCTTTCACTGATCATGTTTCCAAGGTTCATTTATCCATGTCTTATCATGTCACGTATTAATACTTCATTCCTTTCTGTGACCAAGTCATGTCCCATTGTATGGATATACCACATTTTGTTAATCCATTCATTGCTCCATAGACCTTTGAGTTGTATTTGTTTTTTGGCTATTAAGTAATGCCGGTATGAACATTTGTGTACAAGTTTTTGCGTAAACATGTGTTTTCAGTTCTCTGGAGTGTATAACTAGGAGCAGAATTGCTGGGCCATACAGTAACTTTATGATTAACTTTTTAAGGAACTGCAAAACTGTTTTCCACAGCTGCTGAACCAGCCTACATCCCCACCAGCAATGCATGAGGGTTTCAATTTCTCCATGTCCTTGGCAACTCTTCTATTTTCTGCTTTCAAGACAACTTTTTATGATAGCTATCCTAGAGGGTGGGAAATGGTTGCTTCACTAAGTTTAAGGACACCTTTCTTCAGGCCACTTATGTACCATGGAAGTCACATTGGTCACCTGGAGACACAGAGTTACCAGGGCTTATTATGTGTCAGGCTCTGTGTTAAAGGAGGTACGTGTACCATCTTAGTCTGGTGCCCACAACTCTGTAAGGAGGGACCATCATTATGCCTATTCAACAGGTAAACAAAGCAAGCACAGAAGAACTTGCTGGAAAAGTGGTGCAGTTTGGAAGACATGCATTTCCTGTATTAAAAAAATATATAAAACTTGGACACTAAGGTAGGAGTTTATAGTCTAAGCGGAAGGTTTGAAATACATTCCCTTGCCCCCCAAAACAAAACACTGCTGGCGGATTATGGTTGGCAGAATTCTCGATGGCCACCAACATCCCACCATGTCACATCCACACCTTTATAATCCCCATGTATTGGTGGGCCTGTGAATACCATGGGCTATCACTCCCCTGATTATGTTACATTTTTTAAAAAAAACATTTTATTTATTTATTTGACAGAGAGAGAAGGGATACAAGCAGGGGGAATGGGAGAAGGAGAATCAGACTTCCCACTGAGTAGGGAGCCAGATGTGAGGCTTGATCCCAGGACCCTGAGATCATGACCTGAACCGAAGGCAGACGCTTAATGACTGAGCCACCCAGGCACCCCTGATTATGTTACATTAATATGGCAAAAGGGATTTTGCAGGTGTACTTATAGTCCCTCATCGACTGATTTTGACTTAATTAAAAGAGAGATTATCTTATGTGTGCCCGACTCAATCATATCAGTTCCTTAAAAGAGACAAGCAGCAGGAGAGACTCTCACTGGCCTTTAAGGAGCAGGTCACCACAAGTCCTACAACTGCAAGGAACTGAATTCTGCCAGCAACAACCTGAACAAGCTTGGAAGAAGGTCCAGAATTCCAGATCTGAACTGGCTGTGGCTATCTCCTCAATTAGAGCCTTGTGAGACCCTGAGCAGAGAAGCAGTCATCCCCTGCCTGTATTTCTAACCTACAAAACAGTGAGAGAACAGGTGTTATCTGAAGCCACTGAATTCATAGCTATTTGTTACACAGCAATAGAAAACTAGTACATAGATCATTGACTGACTCAAGGCTGATAGAGATGAAGTTATTGATGTGTCTTTTTTTTTTTTATAAAGATTTTATTTATTTATTTGACACAGAGAGAGAGAGAGATCACAAGTAGGCAGAGAGGCAGGCAGAGAGAGAGGAGGAAGCAGGCTCCCCGCCGAGCAGAGAGCCCGATATGGGCCTCGATCCCAGGACCCTGAGATCATGACCCGAGCCGAAGGCAGAGGCTTTAACCCACTGAGCCACCCAGGCGCCCTTGATGTGTCTTTATGGAGAGCAGCAGTTCTCCAAATGTAGCCCAGGGGTCCCTGGGGGGGGGGTGTCCTTAAGACCTTTTCAGGGGCCCATGAGGTCAGCGCTATTTCCACAATAATGCAAAGATGTCATTTTCCTTTTTCTGCTCGTTCTCTCACGATCTTACAGCTTTCGGATGCTCCATGCTGTGTGAGGGTATCATTGTTCTGATAGCTAATGATATGTGTCCTGAGTATTCTCATGTTTAAAAAGCTTCCCTGTCTTAATTTCTGATGTGGTTAACAGGGACAAATATAGCCACCATAAACAAAAGTTGGTGGGGTCTTCAACAATTCTCAAGAGTATAATGAAGTCCTGAGCCCAGAAAGTTTGAGAATGTTGGTCTAGATGAGCTGTAACAGAGTAGGCCCAAAGTCTGAAGGTATGAGTATTTATATGGTCAGTCAATGCCTATGTTTGGACCAGAACTATGGCAGCTGTGACCAAGAGTGGAGCAAGGGCACAAAAGTATGAGGTACAGTACCTAATGTAAGGTGAACATAAAGAAATAATTATCAGAAGCATTCATTTCTTCTCTCTACAGGTATTTCTAAGCCCAAGGTCCTGCGTTATGACGGTCTGTAGCTCAGCGGTAACCTTAGGTGTGGGTGGCTAGGTCATTGAAGTGTTTAGAGAAGAAGCTAAACAAGGTTGTGGGAGATGGGGAAGTTTGTTGTGGGGGTGAAATGTAAGTTGGGAGGGGTAGTGGAAAGAGGAGGACAAATATTCTAGGCTTATCCTTCAGATTCCAGCTAAAACATCCTTCTCAGAGAGGCCTTTCCTTATATCCCTTTCTAGAGCACCCAGCACCTTCTTCTCCATCACAGTGCCCAGTTGTTGAGTGTCTGCCTTCGACTCAGGCCATAATCCCAGGTTCCTGGGATCGAGCCCTGCATCGGGCTCCCTGCTCGGTGGGAAGCCTGCTTCTCCCTCTCCCACTCCCCCTGAAAAAATAAAAAAATAAAAAAGGTAATTAATCCCTCTATGCCTCAGTTCCTCAAGAAATGTGCTAATAAAACAAGGAATTTATGTTGAAGAGTTAGCTTAGGTTGTGACCATGGGATTGAAGAGCAAAGGGTGGGTGTGAACTAGTTCAAAGGCAGAACCAACAGGTGAATTCAGATGACAAGGAGAGAAGAGGATGGAAAGACAAGGGAAAAACCTGGGGATATTAAAAAAAAAGGGGAGGGGAACCAATTACATATGGATTAAGGAAAGAGAGTACAAAACAACAATAATTCTGAAGTTTGTTGCTTGAGAGAGATGACAAAGGCTAGCATCGGTTAACTATTCTGGAAGGGAAAAGGGGGAGCTATGTCAAATCCATGTTTAAATTGAGTTGGCAGCAAGAACATAAGTGTAGACAATTTGTTTTTAGAGTGCTAGAGTGGCGGACTGAACGGAAGAAAGTTCAGGGAAGACAAGAAAATCCGGGTGTCTGCTCACTGCTGGACAGAGCTGAAATCATGGGGAAGAAATTCCGCATGGCCCCACTGTATGGAGTAGAACGATCTTCTTTAACACTCATGATGATGATCTTCCTGTGGATAAAAGAGGCGTAAGACATTGCTGCCAAACTCCTTTAGTGAGATGGGACTTTGCAGAAGAAATAAAGCACTGATTCAATCTAAGGAACCGCACAGTAGGGGGTAGTACACTTCTCAGTTTGAATCTCATTTTGGAAGGCCAAATAAACACGTTTCAAGTTGCTTTTATACGGGAAAGCTAGGGTCATCTCCTTTCTAGCAAGGACTTCTTGCTATTCAGTCTAAAATTGTACAGCATTCCTCTTGTTGACACGGTTTCACAGCACTCTGAGTTCCTGGCTAAAGCTTCCCGTGATGACTTTTGGATGTCCTATCTGAAATAGTTACTTTCAGCTGGGCAAGCTGCTGAAACCCTTTAGGACAACTGAACTGTAGATAAAAATCTTCCAGGGAAGTAGGTGTGGGCAGGATGTGTGGTTTCCTTGTCTCTCATTTAAAGACTGATGCAATTAATTTTTCGTGAACAGCCTCTTCCAGTAAGAGGCGCATTCCAGAGTATTTCAAGAGCAATCAGAAAGGACAAGCTAGCTACTTAGCTACTGATCTTTGGTTTGAGTTGAGACTAGAGCACGATGTTTTTCAAGCTGTGCCCCTTTGCTAATGTGACCCTGAGGACCTGAATTAGCCATAACAACAACACACAGCGGAGCGGGCGCTTGTTTACCAAATAATCTGGAACCGAGCAAACCTCACTCCAAATGTGTGCACAGCAGTCGGAAGCCAGGAAGATAGTTCTAAATTTTTAGTGATAAAACACACATGAGGTTTTTTTCTCTGACATTCCAGGCTAACCACTGTCTAAGTTAAGGCTCTGCAGAACATCTGGGACATACATTTCTGGAAAAAATGATGGCATCTTTTCTAACAACTCTCCGTGGCCTAAGCAGCGCGTGCTCCGGCCTGACAGAAGCCCCTGCAGCAGGATTACCTGTGGGGCCGGGGGAGCTGCGCTGGCACAGACAGGCACAAGCGGAACTGAACGCAGTCCAATTTCATGCGTCAACTATTTATCTAGTGCCACTTAGGAACAAAGTGCAGAGCAGAGCAAAATGCAAAGGGGAAAAAAGGTACATGCTGTTAACCCTAAAGAAAAAATCACTTTCTTTCTAGAAAAGTAGAGGGTTATTTCACCTGACATTCCAGGCCTTTCCATCAATGGAAGCAGGGGCAGCACCTGACATTCGATGATTAAAGTCAAAGCACATGGCGAACTACCTCCTTGCTGCCCCATGGCCACCAAATCAGACAGCAAAATAGTTTCCTTGTTCCGAGAGTTTTCTCAGCTGAACACCTCGGAAAATGTCCTGATGACAACTGTGCCTGCTTTATCCAGAGAAGATCTGCCCAAAGATCGGTCTCGGCATGTTCACTGTACGACCTCTCAGGTAGTCATGCATGTTCATGGACACTCCAACTCTTCATTAATTTCTTACCATTTAGAAGATGTACATCAGGGCGCCTGGGTGGCTCAGTGGGTTAAAGCCTCTGCTTTCGGCTCAGGTCATGATCTCAGGGTCCTGGGATCGAGGCCCGCATCGGGCTCCCTGCTCAGCGGGGAGCCTGCTTCCCCCCTCTCTCTGCCTGCCTCTCTGCCTCCTTGTGATCTCTCTCCCTCTGTGAAATAAATAAATAAAATCTTAAAAAAAAAAAAAAAAAAGAAGATGTACATCATACCTCCGAAGCAGGTTTAAGAGAAGATAAAAACCTCAAATGCTACAAGAGGTCTTCTCCCTGTAAAAGGAGAGAGCTTAGAGGGAGGGGAGGGAATTCACGTTTGCTGAGGAGCTGCCGGCCCGGCCCCGCACTCGGTGTATTTCTGTTGGTAGTGGATAGGGTAGCACAGGTTCTCAAACAGGACCAATGAAAGCTTTTATGGGGATCGGCGCAAAATAAAATGCAGGTCCCTAGTTCCACATCTCTTAAGAAATCTGCGAGTGACAGCAGAGTATGAAAGCAAGTGCAGAGCCATCCTGAGCGTGGGTCCCTGTGTGACGGCACAGGCCACCGGCCCCTGAAACGGGCTTCGCTCTCCAGCCAGGTTGCCAGGGGTTGGAATCTCGGCTTTGCCATTTACTGCTCAAGTGATCTTAGACAAGTCATCTGTAACAGCGGGATAATAACAGTCCCTACCTCACCGAGTTGTTATTAGGATTCTGTGAGTTAATATTTGAAAGTGATTGGAAGAACACCTGACATATAGCAAGGCCTCACGTAAATGTTTAATAACAATATATTCTACTGAGCCTAAACATCTCAAAATGCCAGGGATGACGACAGCCTCACCATTGTGAATTTACTAAAACATTACAAAAAAAATCTTTTGAGAGTTTGGATTCCTGAAACACAGAATCATGTTTTTAGTACTGTGACAGTGGCCACCTTTTAATTTATTTTAATGATTCGACAAGAGATTTCAAAAGATCTTCTGGATTGAGGGCAACAACTCACAAAGCAAAACTGAAGAACAAAAAAAAAATCCTGGTTTATGCTCACAGTTCTGGAAGCCTGTGGAGTGCAACTTGTCATGAAGCCCATGTAATATGACTGCTTCCTTTATGCTGAAAGGATTCACTAGGGACTTTACTGCTTCCATACAGGAAACAGAGCCTCCTGTAGCTGAACAAAAACTAAGAAATATCTTTCTTTTCTTTTTACAATGCAGAATATTGTAAAAAAAAAAAAAGAGCTGCAGAACAGGAAATGTTGCTAATCATACTAATACTATATTTAGCTGTAGGATAAATATTACTAAAACAAGTCAGGAGATAACTTGCAGGTAGTGATATAAAAGAAAAGAAATTTGGTGCACAGAGGCATAAATACTTAATGGTTTATTAATGTTTGTTTTATTTTTATTTTTAATTTAATTTTTTAGAAAGATTTTATTTATTTGAGAGATAGAGAAAGAGAGAGAGAGAGTGCACACATGTGTGGGGGCAGGGACAGAGAAGGAGAGAGAATCTTAAGCCGACTCCATGCTGAGGGGGAAGCCTGACACGGGGCTTGACCTCAGGACCCTGAGATCATGACCAGAGTCTAATGCTTAACCAACTGAGCCACCCAGGTGCCCCTTAATGTTTGTTTTATAAGAGCACCTTCGATTTCCTTATTGGATTATTTACACATTTTTTACTCTTCGTCACCAATAATTCTCAGGACCTGCAGAAGCCTTTACAATAAACATGTAGTTTTTTCTACTCCAAATATAATAACGTGGTTGACTGCAAAATTCTAAAGAAGTAAGTTGTCATTTGTCAAACAATTCGCCCGAGGTACACAGACTTGGGATACTTCTCCTTAAGAGCCGGCCACTGAACAATGAAGTAATCGGAGAGGTGAAACAGAATCTTTCCGGACAGGGATAAATGTTCTACTCGGCAGATGCTTTCAACATAGACAATGATCACTTTCTTTATTCCTAGTATCCCAAGGAGAAGGGCAGATATGCAGATAGGAACACATGTTCCTGGTCCGTTACACAACACCTTAAAAAAAAAAAAAAATTGAAGGCCAAGTTAACATAACACCAAGCTAAACAAGGCATTTAAAATGAAAAACAGTCACATCTTAGAGGGGATTTTTTATTATTCTAAGCCTTGAATTATTCCGTGTCAAGATCTAGTATGCAGCAAACCCATGCACTCAGGAGCCAGGCAGGGCTGTGTTGCTGACTCTCCTGCTTATCAACTGTGTGGCTTGGGGCAAATAGCTTAACTTCTCTGGGCCTGAGTGGCATGCCCTGTGCTACCAGAGGTGTCAAGCTCAGGGCCTGGTGCTCAGCCAGTGTTCACGGGACGCATGTGTGCTGCTCTTCTCCAGATGTTTGGTGGATCTTGAATGTCACACAGAAACACAAAAGACTAATAAAGTCAGCTATGAGTCATTGTTTTCTCACGTATCAACTTGTTCTTGTTGATTTTTTAAAATAATCTAACAGTTGGAGCACTGACATGTAAGATATAGAAGAAAATGTCTTTAAGATTTTTTTTTTTTAATATGACAGAGAAGAGAGAGAGATTACAAGGAGGCAGAGAGGCAGGCAGAGAGAGAGGAGGAAGCAGGCTCCCCGCTGAGCAGAGAGCCCGACGCGGGCCTCGATCCCAGGACCCCGGGATCATGACCTGAGCCGAAGGCAGAGGCTTTAACCCACTGAGCCACCCAGGCGCCCAGAAAATGTCTTTAAATGATTATGTAGAGTGTCTCTGTGGGATATAGAAACATTTGAGGAGTTCAATTCAACATATGGGATATTTGAGAGAAGGCTACGAAACGAATGAGATTTTTTCCTCCAGAAAATTTAATCTGTGCTTGTGGTCCAGAAAATTTAATGCTTTTGAATTCTGCTAATTTTTATAGAAAACCACTTATAGAAAGCAACAATTTAGTTGGCAAAAACAAGAGAAATAAAAATTCAACTCCTAGAGCAACTGAAAAGAATTTTAGAAGTCTTCTAAGAAAATGAGAGGAAAACTATTTCACACAATTGTTGGTAAGGTAATTTATTATTACTTTCAGAGAAAAAAGTATTTGCACAAACATCTTAATCATATGCTCGTACTGATCGACTGAATTAGTAAAACCTAACAAAGCATTTTTTTAAGTAGGCTCCATACCTAGTGTGGAATCTGAGCTGGGGCTTGAACTCACGACCCTGAGATGAAGACCTGAGCTGAGATCAAGAGTTGGACGCCTAAGCGACTGAGCCACCCAGGTGCCCCTTTAATTCCACAAATGAAAAAACAAGAGATTTGTGGTTGTCTATGTATGCCTGTTGGGCATTATCTACAATGTCACATGATCTTCCCAGCACAATGTCCACAAAACTTGTCAGACATCAGAGAATCTTAGAGTTGAAAGGGTCCCCAGATACACTGCCCCACCATCTTGGCATTTCAGATTCTCCTGTATGGACAGACATTCTGAGGGCTGTAAGACACGGCCAGGGCTCTTACGGGTTTGATAAGGGTAGGTAGGCTACGCCCTTCCTGGAGGGGTGACCACCTGGTACACCATTCACAGTACTTTGGGAAGAGAGAAGGTAGCCTGCGTCAGGTGTGAACCAATCTTTTTTGTGCCTTCCTTTAAGTGTCTATCTACAATTTAACCCCCTGTCTTTTTTTTTTTTTTTTTTTTATTCATTTGACACAGAGAGAGAGATTATAAGTAGTCAGAGAGGCAGGCAGAGACAGAGGAGAGAGGAGAAAGCAGGCTCCCCGCTGAGCAGAGAGCCCGATGTGGGCCTCGATCCCAGGACCCTGGGATCATGACCTGAGCCGAAGGCAGCGGCTTTAACCCACTGAGCCACCCAGGCGCCCTAACCCCCTGTCTTTATGAAGAATTTTTGTTCAGTTTTTCTTGAATTACCAGCTACTAAGCTGCTTTTCAGACTAGTCTTCTTTAATCCCTATTGAGTTGCCCTTATAACCTTTCTTCACAGACCCTCAAGGCAGAGAACTAGAAAGAAAATGGGACTGAGAGTCAGAACAGGGTTCAACCAGCTTGGGCAACAACAGTAATGAGAGTCACCGCCTCAGCTCTCACCACCACTCTTTATCAACAACTCACTGTGGCCAGGAACTGTACTAAACATTTCACATGCATTATTTCAACTACTCCTCACAGCAATCATTTGAGACAAGTTTTATTGTCCTTGTTGTAGAAAAGGAAACTGAGGCACAGAGAGATTGGGCAAGTTACCTTATCATGTATTTAGGAATGGAGGAGTTCTTTTTTTAAAATTATTTTTTAAAGATTTATTGATTTGAGAGAGAGAGCGAAAGAGCACAGTGGGGAGGGGCAGAGGAAAAGAGAGAGAGAATCTGGAGCAGACTCCCTGCTAAGCATGAAGCCTGATGCGGGGCTCAATATCATGACCCTGAGATAGTGACCTGAGCAGAAATCATGAATTGGATGCTTAACCGACTGGGCCACCCAGGCGCCCCTGGAATGGAGGAGGTCTAGTGCTTCAGTCCCTTTTTCTCCTGTGACTCAGTTACCATATACACAGGGAGACTGGACTAAATGACCTTCCCTGTCAGCTACATGATTCTTTTTTTAATTCTATGACTTTAATCTGCCTCTAGTGTTGTCTTATGCCTAAATTACAAGATTGTTCTGAATCCTTTCAGGGTTTAGAATTCTAAAAATCCTATTAATGCAAGGTTTCTCAATAGTGGCATTATTGACATTTTGGACAGGATAATTTTTCATTGTGGTGGCCTGTCCTGCGCATTGTAGGATGTCTAATATCATCCCTGGCCTCTACCCACAAGATTCCAGTAGTCAAGACAATTAAGAATGTCTCCAGGCATTGCCAAATGTTTCCAGTGGAGAACCACCCCATTAATGTATTTCCTAAACCCGGATTATTTGTTGCTTTTCTCAATCTTTTTTTCCACTGTACAGAAGAAAAGAAAATCTACAGCTAAAAAATAATGTAAAGATTACTTGTTGGGGCTTCAACGTCACAAAATATTGTCGTGTTGGTTGCCTTTAAAAAATGTACATATCCACATGTGTTCATCTCACTGTCTGGATATACAAACTGTGAACACTCTGACAGAAATGTCTGGGGCGCCTGGGTGGCTCAGTGGGTTAATGCCTCTGCTTTCGGCTCAGGTCATGATCTCAGGGTCCTGGGATCGAGGCCCGCATCGGGCTCCCTGCTCAGCGGGGAGCCTGCTTCCCCCTCTCTCTCTCTGCCTGCCTCTCTGCCTCCTTGTGATCTCTCTCCCTCTGTGAAATAAATAAATAAAATCTTTAAAAAAAAAAAAAAAAAAAAAAAAAGAAATGTCTGTATACAGGCAGGGAAATGACTGGGGATTGGTGGGAGATATATTAGCAACCTGCTATAGATCAGAAGCAGAGACTGTTAAGATAAAAGTCAAAGTTAAGGGTATTCATTTGTTTATCTCTGTCATATCTCTACTTTGAAGCACCTTACTATAAAAGTCCTAGGTACGATAAAACCACAAATCAGCTATTTTAAAAAGGGCAAATTAATCTCAAGGAAAATTTAGGCTAAGGAAAGTTATTTCTAGTTAACCACAGATTTTAACTCTGAGTTTTACAGAAGCCAAGGCAAAAAAATTAAAAGATTGTGGATTACGGCGTTTCCGCTATTTAATGAAGCAGATCAGAAATACTTATTCCAAGCCCTGAACAAAACAGAAGTAAAACAGATGCTAAACAATATAATGGTTGATGCTGTCTTTTTAACTTCATAAAAAAACACAGACATACTCTTCATATTTTTATTTCTTAAACGGACATTCTCAATCAATGCAGGGGCCTGGCCTTTTATTCTCTCTCCTCCTCACTACCTTGTAAGTTCCTTATGGTCAGGGTCAATGTCTAGGACAATCTATGTTCTGCACCTGGAACAAAAAAGGCACTCACTAAATTTTTCTCAAAGGAAGGAGTGAGGGTGTAAAGGAGGAGGGAACCCTTCTTTTTCTATCGTATGTGGAGTCAAATGCTCTATTTGCTACACTCAACTCTGTTTGTAACTCTACCACATGCACTTATCATAAACATAATGGCTGTTAACTGACAGCTTTTAAAAAACCATCCCCCCCCCAAAAAAAGCCCTAAAACCAAAAAAATCCCAAGCATCCCACATCCATTTGCCTTTTCTCCAGGGGAACCACTGTATCTCTCTCTCAACCTAAGCATTAGGGTAGACTCTATACTCAACTATAAGGAGACGGCCTATGACTCCAGTCTGAACAGTGAGGACATCGAATTTCTCTGACAAGTCACGTGTTCAGGGAAGAGCACCTAATCCAGTGAGAAATCACAACATATAGTGGGACATTTGTTGGGGCTGCTGAGAGAGCAGTGCCTTCTCTGCTATGCTGGGACCTAGGAGGGTGTGGGCCTGGCACTGTTAACATCTGTTTTGCTGCCATGAGAATGAAGCCATCACAAAGTAGAACAGAGCGGAGCTGAGATGAAGACAGGCCAGGTCCCAAAGGTAGCATTTTTGTTCCATGAATCCAGTTGTGCCTGAAGGAAACCAGATCTATCCCTAGACTTGCCAGGTATGTGAGGGAATACATTCCATTTTTGCTTAAGCAGTATGAATCAGGACATCTGTCACTAGTAATAAAAAGTGTACTAACTGACATAGCGTTTTTTTTTTTTTTTTTTTTTTTTTTTTTTTTTAAAAAC
>LNAC01000278.1:1529515-1546139 GCA_002007465.1 Ailurus styani
TTTTTTTTTTAAAGATTTTATTTATTTATTTGACACAGAGAGATCAGATCACAAGTAGGCAGAGAGGCAGGCAGAGAGAGAGGAGGAAGCAGACTCCCTGCTGAGCAGAGAGCCCGATGCGGGCCTCGATCCCAGGACCCTGGGATCATGACCTGAGCCGAAGGCAGCGGCTTTAACCCACTGAGCCACCCAGGCGCCCCTGACATAGCGTTTTATTTTGTCTAACTCCCTGACTAGCCTCTGACTATTTGCAGTGCCGACTGTAGGTGTTCACTATGTACCTGCAAGATGAACTAACACATCAATAAATAAACTTCTCTGAGAGTAGAAAATCCAAGAGCTGTACTAAGACTCATACAACTTATAGGTCCAGAGAACAGAAAGAGGTCAGGGCTAATATAAATATGAATCATGAGGGTGGATGAGCTGGATCAAGGATCAATAGTTACAAGAGGATTGTTGTTCTGTAGATTTGGGTCACCACAGGTCACGTCCCGCTGGCTGAAACACAACATCAACGTGCAGGAAGAGATCCAGTTAACCTGGGTAGTCTGAATGCAGCTCCCAGCCTAGTAAGAACCCCATACACAGAATATGGGCCAGGACCTTTGGGGTCCTGGATTGGTTTGAAGACAAGAGGCCATGAAGTTGAGAGTGAGCCAGTAGGGAGCGTGGGAAGGAGAGACTGAAAGCCAGATGAAGAGTCTGATTAGGGCTGCGACTGCAGGGAATGGACAGAGAGGCAGAGTCCAACTCATGAATACCGGCCTGAAAGCCAGACTTTCAAATAGCCTCTTGCTGATGGAGGTAGAGGCTGGAGAGAGCTCATGAAGCACTGGAACAGAGCTGCAGGGAAGGTTCTGTGGAAGTCCTAGGGCCATGGATAAAGCTGGAGAACTGGAGCCCACTGTCAAAGCTAAACAGGTTCAGACAGGTAGTCTCCGTGGAGGCTACAGGTTTCAAAAGCAACACTTCTGTTTATAGGATATTGGCTCCACTTTCTAGACAGGTGAATAGGGAGATGCACAAGGGAGCAAACGGTGAGGTGCAGGACCAGTCTGGAGACACAGGGAGAAAAACAGCACGGACATAAGGCTTAATGGGAAGCAAAGTCAGATGAGATATTTAAGAATGCACCTTCTTATTTTAGAAAAATAAGAAAACCACAAGTCATCTGACTTAGCCTGTGTGCCCAAAAGTGCGCCAAAGATAATGAATCAATGTTTCTTGTAGTCACCAAAGCTACAAAGATAGAGATCCTCAGATTTTGCCAAGAGAAGAGTAATGGAAACCTCAGATATGGCTATTTCAGCAAATCTTTGGGCTAAAATACAGGGCAGGGGAAAAGTGAGCCCAAGGGGGAGGAGAGCTCCAACAGGAGCCGGGTGAGGTAAGCAGGAACCAATCATCTATATGTGAACCTAAAGAGCAGTGGGAACACACTGATGGGGAGGGAGGAACTTACTGTACAGAAAAGAGTAAGTTCTTTCAACACCAGGATCAAAGAGTTAGAATTCGGAGTGTTTAATTTGAGGTTGGTTTGGGAAAAACTACTTTTTGAGGACATGACAAGGTATAAAAATGATGGCACCAGAAATTTGTCCCCCGCCAATTTTCTTTAAATACTTTAATATTTTTCAGCTCAATGTGAAAACTACAAAAAGCATAAAGAAAAAGAGTAATTCTTCCAATCGCATCAATCTGTTAACATTGTCTTTCAAAGAATGTCTTTTATATAAACATTTATATATTTTACTATAAAATAGAATCATATGTGCACACACATAATTATGAGAGCTTATATATAAACATTGTAAAGTTCTGTTTAGCTATAGTTTTGTGTGTCATACAAAGTTTATTAAAAAAAATCTGTGATTTTAATGACCGCATATACTTAATTCTATGGATATCTCACAATTCAATGAACTCTTCCTTTATCGGTAGAAATTTAGACTGACTCCTTTTTTTTTCCTATTCTAAATCACACTGCTTGAACATCTTTGTATATAAATCTGTGACTCCTAAGGTTTTAATTTTGCACTGAACTATGTTCCAGAGTTCTTGCTGAGGGGGAGGTTAGAAGAAACAGCTTCGAGGACTTAAGGAAGTTGTAGAAAGTTTAATAAAACAACTGTCATGAATTGGGAATGGGCCATGCAGTGTTTTGGTTCTGCTCTGCCTAGAATCTGTTTGAGCAATTTCTCACTGAACTGTGGCAGCAAGCAGAGCCCACCTTTCATTGCACAAACGAGACTCTTTTCTAGGTCCGCTTTGCAGCTAGTGGACAGGCCGGTGACCTGGCCAGATGTTTCTGCCTAGATCTGACCAGGAGATAGCGGTACAGAAAAGCAACTCTGGAGGAGAAACTTTTCTTGTGGCAAAGGTGCCATTGGAAGAGCCTCCTGTCCAATACTAGTCATGGCAGTTGCCATGTTCACTGTCTAGCAGTGGTGGCAGAAGTGTCTTCCCAAACCAGCCCTACAGCCATGGAATTTTGGCCATGGTCCTAGCTGCTCAGTTCCTACTGCCTTGTCCCTCCATGTTTTCCAATCCTACTGTATTAGCTTTCTCAGTAATCCTGAGAGCTCCTTTTAAGGTTCCGAACCCAATTCCAAAGTGTTTGTATGTGTGTGTGTGGGGGTGGTTTCCCTATATACGACACCAAGCAGTTCTCCGATACCAGCTGTCTGAGAATGTCAACTCAACTTGAAATTAGCTATCCAGAGACAGTACCAGATTCCACAGGTTAAAAGTCAGTCCTACAAGATTGGCTCTCACCCCTCCCTTCGGACACCAGTAACAAGCCCCAGGCTGTTAACCTGTGCTGCCAACCCACAGGCTATACACTGGAAGTTAGAATAACCTCCTCCTTATGTACTTTTAATTTGCTAGAGCTGCTTGCAGTGCCCATGGAAACAATTATACTCACCATTTTTATTAAAGGATATGACAAAGGATATGAATAAACAGCCAGATAAAGAGATTTATAGGGTGAAGTATGGCATGCCATTCTCCCCAATCTCCCAAGTGTTCACCAACCCAGAACTTCTCTGAACCCAGTCCTTTGGGTTTGTTTTTTTGTTTTGTTTTTAAAGATTTTATTTATTTATTTGACACAGAGATAGCACAAGTAGGCAAAGCGACAGGCAGAGGGAGAGAGAGAAGCAGGCTCTCCGCCGAGCAGGGAGCCCGATGCAGGACTTGATCGCAGGACCCTGGGACCATGACCTGAGCTGAAGGCAGCCACCCAAAGGACTGAATCATCCAGGCACCCAGTCCTTTGGGTTTTGATGAAGACTTCATTACATGGTCATGACTAAGTCATAGGCCACTGGCTGATTTACCTCCAGTGCCCTCTTCCCTCCTCCAAGATGGTGGGGGGAACTTGAAAATTCCAACCCTCTAATCACAGGGTTGGCCTTCCTGGCAACCAGGACCCAAAAATCACCTTCATTAATATAACAAAAGACTCATTCATTGCCCTATCACAGGAAATTCCAAGGGTTTTAGGAGCCTTGAGCCAGGAACCTTGGACTAAGACCAAATACATTATGAGAAATATATATGGTCATTCAGATAACTAAATATATATTTCTTATAAATCACAAAATTGTAGCTCTCAATAATAGCCTTTCACTAAATTCTTTTCCTGTTTCAATCAGCCAGAGTGGATTCTTATGGTTTGTTACCAAGAACCCGGACTGACAGGGAAAGAACAAAGGCTTTGAGAGTAGCAAATGCAGAGTTAGAGGGGTGGATCACGTCAGAACAGGCATAAGATTTGGTCAGGCAGGGCTACGAGCACTAAACCGTGAGCACAGGAAGCAGACACAGTGAAACACAGATGAGGATGAGGCCGTAAGAAGGGCCTGGTGAGCAAGCACTCCAGGACGGGAAGGATAGGTGCACGGCCTCATGCAGACAGGACAGCAAGATCCATGCAAGAACAGCTCAGAAAACTGGAGAGAGAAGCATCTGAGAATAATCAAGGGAGTGAGGAAGGAAATCCAGTTGGAGAGCAGGTGGTCTGTAACACGTAGAGGTTACTGTCAGAGCACCAGAAGGCTGGGGTGAAGCCTGAGGAAAGGCAGCGCCAAGTGTCCGCGAGCAGCGGAGGTGGACAGCAGGAAGGAAAAGGATGTGTAGCAGATGGGATGACGTATTCCTTGGCTCACAACACGGCACACTGAATGTCTTCGTTTTTATGTATTGTTAATCATCTGAGTATTAACAGTTAAACAGAAACATCTAAATATCAGAAACAACATGAAATAACCAAATAAAATCCTAAACACTAGAATCACCGGCTATTTATGAACCTCAAGGTCTCTTACAATTCTACTGCTAACACAGAATTTTCAGAGTTGTCATCATTGTGTGTATAGCATTTTGAGGTCTACTTTTCCAATTCTATGGATACTCTCCTTCCATGTTCTACATAGGTATTCGATGCTTTGCTGCACGAATGTTCCACGGTCTGCCTGGATACTTCCCTACTTCTCTAGAACCAGGATTTGTTTTCATCTTCTTTTAAATCATATAAGTAAATTATAAATTGCTTTATGTAGGCTAATATGCTCATGTTGTAAGTATACTGATTTTATTGCTGGCTCCTCAAATGGTCAGTTACTTGCATTTTCCTTGGTGACAACTCAAAAAAACTGTACTTAATGAAAATTAGGTTGCCGGACCCAATTCCAGTGTGTGTGTGTGCGTGTGTGTGTGTGTGTGTGTGTGTGTGTGTGTGTGTGCATGCATGAACTTCCCCACACCGACAATGATCCAGATACCAGCTGGGTGTCCTACAATTTAACTCCATTCTGACACTACTCAGAGATAGAATCAGGTTCCACGGGTAAAAGGTTCAGTCCCACAAAACCGCCCTCCACTTCAGACACCAGTCAGAAGCCCAGGATGTTACTTAGGCTTCTGACTGGCTGACAGGCTATAAACTGGAGGCTCCAACCACCTGCTTGTACTCAGGATACCACCCGCTAGTCTATGTTGTTACCAGTACTTCTGATTCAATGACTGTAAATTAGAGGTTCCCATGATCCCCTCCTTGGGTTCAATTAATTTGCCAAAATGGCTCATGGAACCCAGAAAAGTCCATTTACTCAATAGATTACGGATTTATTACGAAGGATGTTAAAGGATATGAGTCAACAGCCAGATAAGGAGATATACAAGGTCATGCTGGGCTTCCAGGCCCTCTCAGAGCTTGCCATTTTCCTCAAATCTCCATGTGTTCACTAACCCAGAAGCACTCTGAACCCAATCTTCTTGGATTTTTTTTAAATTAACATATAATGTATTATTTGTTTCAGGGGTACAGGTCTGTGAATCATCAGTCTTACACAATTCACAGCACTCACCATAGGACAAACCCTCCCCAGTGTCCATAACCCAGCCACCCTACCCCCACTCCCCACCCCCCAGTAACCTCAGTTTATTTCCTGAGATTAAGAGACTCCTACGGTTTATCTTCTTCTTGGGTTTTTATGGAGGTTTTGTTACACAGCCATGATTGAGTAAATTATTGGCCACTGGCGACTGATCAAACCTTCAGGTCCTCTCCCCTTCCTAAAAGTTGGGACTGAAAATTCAAACCCTCTAATCACATGGTTGGCTACACTGGCAACCAGCCTGCATCTTAGGGGCTTAACAAAACAAAACAAAACAAAACCCCCAAAACCTTTAATGCTCCCATCATTTAGATAATTCCAAGAGTTATAGAGGAGCTTTGAGTCAGGAACTGTGGGTGAAGACCAAATATACATGAGAAATATATTTTGGTCTCCTGAATGACCAAATACACACTTTTCTTCTAAATCACAATACTGTACAATGTAACAACAAAAAAAAGAGCAGTAAACTTCGGTCCTGTAGGATCTTGCCCAATTGATTAAGTTCCCTATACTGACACCTCAACACTGACTACTCCAGTTCAGCCAGAACATTCTGGCTCATACTGCATTCATATGATCCATCAAGAAGCTGGACAACATGGGCCAGGGGTTTATAATCACACAGACCTGGACTGGCTGTCTCACAGCACTGTGACCAGGAACAAAATGCTCATCCATTCCACGGCTCAATTTCCTCATTTATGGGTTCCTTCATTCAATAAATATTTATTGAGCAAAGATAATATACCAGGCACCATTGTGGGTATTAGAGACATACTAGTGAACAGAAGCCTGTGTCCTCACAAAGCATACATTCCAGTGGGCAGACAGAAAATAATGGATGCACGTGTGAATATATAAAATAAAGCAGGATAAGGAAACAGGAGGTATGGAGGTCAAGGAAGATGTGGGAGGAGGGGATTTGTGAGCAAATATCTGATGAAGTGGTATGGTCTTCCGAGTGAATCATATCGGTTAGAGCAAGAAGCAGGAAAGATGAGGCAGATTTTGTGGACTGACTGTAAGTTAGCAAGGGCCAATGAAAAGGATTGGGGGGTTGGGGAGGGGTGGGTGCTTGAGACAGATTATAATTTAACAGAGATGTTAAATTCTGTTTCAGGGGTTTGACTTCTAGTGGTACCTACTAGAAATAAAGATACACGGGTCCAGATGACCCTAGTCTGATGTGTGTGGGAGGTGAATAATAAGCTCTAATGTATTCTCCTTCTTGGGAGTCTAGAGGTGAGGTAGAGAATGTTACGGGTGGGGAAGAGTAATCAACCGGAAACAGAGCGCAAGGAAAACAGCATCTATGTAATAGTGTACTGTGAAGATTAAATGAGATAATACATGTAAAGCATCTAACATAGTGCTTGGCTCATGGTGAAAATCCAGTAAATGGCAGCTATTATTATAATCCATCCAAAGGTCAAGTATTATAATTGTGGCATTTTTCAAACTCTTAAGAGTGCTCATAAGGCTCTTTTTTCTCTGTCACAGGCATAGAACTGACCTGGCACGATTTATCCTACCCTTCAGAGGATACCTTGTAAGAGTAACCCAACCATCCGTTTTGGTCTCTTTATCTTCCAGCCATATTTTTTGCCCTGCCTGCTCCACTCCAAGTGATGCCTGTTTAAAAAAATGATGGAAAGAGCCTGATGACCAGTGGTGGTATTTCTGGATTTGCACAGATGGTAGATGACTGAAGGATTTTTTAAGATTTTATTTATTTATTTGAGAGAGAGAGAGAGAGTGAGTGCATGAGTGAGAGAGAACACGGAGCATAAGCAATGGGGAGGAGCAGAGGGAGGACAAACAGACTCCATGCTGAGTGCAGAGCTTGATGTGGGGCTTGATCCCATGACCCTGAGATCATCACCTGAGCTGAAACCAAGGGTCACTCAACCAACTGAGCCACCCAGGCGCCCTGACTGAAGGATCCTTCAGTGTCCCTGCTCTGGGTTTGCAGAGCCCCAGTAGGTGTACCTCTCAGCCTGGGACCAAATCGCCGTGAAAGCTGATGGCCGCAACATGGTCAACAAGCCTGATAACATGATGAATAAGCCTGATCTTGTTCATTTCAAAACAGGAGTTGGCTATTTTCCCCTTGCATGAGAAACTAGACTTCCCAACCTTCTGGTGACATTCCTGATTTGTTGGGTTTGGGTTAAGCAACAGGGGTGCTAGCTAAATAGGTAGCAGAGACACGCTGATATCAGGCTCCAGTGTCCCTTCCACAACACAGGGACACTCAACTGTTGTTTCAGCGCATGTTAGTAAGTTCCTGCAGACCAAGGCTCCACATGGTTTGGCACTCTGTACATGCTGACAGCCAACCCTCCTACCGTAAGTGCAGAGTAGGCGAAAGAACTCAATGGTTGTTGGAGACACACTGGGTTGGCATTTCACTGCCTTGTCCTGAACTCCCATCATAAAAAAAGTAAATACAGGGACACCTGGGGGGCTCAGTTGGTTAAGTGTCTGCCTTTGGCTCGGGTCATGATCCCAGGGTCCTGGGATTAAGCCCCACGTCAGGCTTCCTTGCTCCACAGGGAGTCTGTTTATGCCTCTCCTGCTCCCCCTGCTCGTGTACTTACTCTGTCAAATAAATAAATAAAATCTTAAAAAAAAAAAAAGTAAATACATACATAAAATTTAAACTTGAAAAATTTTTTTTGGGTCTGGTTAAGCCACGCCTGTTTTGCATCGTTATTAAAGATTATTGTCAGGCTAAACCAAACATTGTTTTCCTAACCCTTCCTGGAAGCAGTTGAGGAAATTGAATCTTTTAGTTTTCCTGTTCTCAGGACCAAATGGTCAATTGACGTTTCCTGCCTTCTGGGTATTTTTGTTTGTTTTCATTGTATTTCAACTCTCTGAAATGATTTCACAGAGATCTTTGAATTGTACTAATTCAGTATTTTTTTCTTTTGTTTTCCCCACACCCTATACTCAGTTGCTCTCCCAGAAGCACAGATTGCTAGTGCTAGATGCAGCCCCTGGGAGTCATTTAGTTCAATCCTCTCTCTGTCACCTGAGGAGGAAGGGCAAGACCTTGACCTTTACAGGCATCTACTATTGCCAGACACAGAGCCTGTGTGGCATTTTATGTAATTACCTCACTTAAACCTTATAATTGCCCCCTGAGGTGGGTGTTGTTATTCTCATGTTTTCGACAAGAAAACTAAGGCACAGAGAAATCAAATAACCTCTGTAAGATCACACAGTCAAGACTCAAACCCAGCTTTTTGAAGACAAGCTTGGCGTTCTCCCATCCACCATCTTGGTCTGGCAATGTCCTGCCCCTGTCAACCGGATCTGGCATTAGCTGGAAGTGGCTAAAGGCCAGGTTGGCTCCAGTGTCGATATGATGCAGGGAGTTTAACTGAAGGTGAAATTCTGGCAATTGTTACTAATATTTTATAGCTTTAATAGAGAAATTAGTGGCAAATTGTAACATGCCATTGTACTAGGATGGATTAGGAAAGCTTTCCAGCAGATTAAATAGGAAAAATGGTAAACATTTTTATAACAGAAGGGAGTATCCATTCTAAACAGGAAGAACTGGCTTGATCAGAGCAATAATATAATTCCTGATTTTTGTCAAGTCCCTTCTTAACTAGATAAGTGATATTTTCTTCATGATCCTCCTTTAATTTTTTCCATGTAGCTATGTATAAAATTTCTATCTTGTTGAACTGAAAACTAGTCAGCAGTTTTCCTTAGATAATTTATGTCCAGATTATTTTGGCACTACAGGCATATCTTGTTTTATTGCACTTTGCTTTATTGTGTTCCAAAGATACTGTGGTTTTGTTTTTGCTTTTGTTTTCAACAAATTGAAGGTCTGCAGCAACTCTGTGTGGAGCAAGTCTATCATTGCTGGGTTTTCCAACAGTACTTGCTCAGTTCAGGTCTCTGCGTCATATGTGGTAATTCTTGCAATGTTTTAAACTTTTTTATTTTATTGTATTTGTTATGGTGATCTGTGATCAATGATCGTGATGTTACTATTGTCATTGTTTGGGGAGCCACGAACTGTACCCATAAAAAATTGCAAACTTAATTGATAAATTTGCGTGTTCTGACTGCTCTACCAACTGGCCATTGTCCTCATCTCTCTCCCTTACCTGTCCCCAAGACACTATGATTTTGAAATTAGGCCAATTAATAACCCTACCAGAGCCTCTAAGTAGTCAAATGAAAGGAAGAGTCGCACATCTCTCACCTTAAATCAAAAGCAAATGGTTAAGCTTAGTGAAGAAGGCATGTTGAAAGCCAAGACAGGCCAAAAGTTGCTGAACAGTCAGCCAAGCTATGAATGCAAAGGAAAAGTTCTTGAAGAAAATTAAAGGTGCTACTTCAGTGAACACACAAATGATAAGAATGCTGAACAGTCTTATTGCTGTCATGGAGAAAGGTGCATAGAAGATCAAACCAGCCACAACATTCCCTTAACCCAAAGCCTACACTGATGACTCTTTCCTATTATACACTTAAAAGACAGGAACATTCATAGTAACTGAGAGAAGCAATACAATTCTAGCGGAAGTTGTTTCATGAAATTTAAGGGAAGAAGCCATCTCTATAACATAAGAGTGCAAGGTGAAATCTCAAGTGCTGATATAGAAGCTGCAGCAAGTGATCTGGAAGATTCAGCTAAAGTCAGTCATGAAAGGGGCTACACTAAACAAGATTTTCTTTTTTTCTTTTTTTTTTAAAGGTTTTATTTATTTATTTGACAGAGAGAGAGATCACAAGTAGGCAGAGAGGCAGGCAGAGAGAGAGGAGGAAGCAGGCTCCCTGCTGAGCAGAGAGCCTGATGCGGGCCTTGATCCCAGGACCCTGAGATCATGACCTGAGCCGAAGGCAGAGGCTTTAACCCACTGAGCCACCCAGGTGCCCTAAACAAGATTTTCAATGTAGACAAAGCAGCCTTCTGTTGGAAGATGTCACCTAGGATTTTCATTGCTGGAGAGAAGTCAATGCCTGGCTTCAAGGCTTCAAAGGACAGGCTGCCTTCAAAGGACAGGTGTTAATGTAGCTGGTGACTTGGAGTCGAAGCCGATGCTTACTTACCATTCTGAAAACCCTAGGGCCCTTAGGAATTATGCTACACCTACTCTGCCTGTGCTCTAGAAATGAATCAACAAAGCCTGGGTGACAGCATATCTGTTTATAACATAATGTACTGAATATTTTAGGCCCACTATTGAGAGCTCCTGCTCAGAACGATTTCTTTTCAAAATATGACACTCATTGACAATGCACCTGGTCACCCGAGAGCTCTGAAGGAGATGTATGAGATGGCTGTTGTTTTCATGCTAACACAGGATCCATTCTGCAGCCCATGGATCAAGTAGTAATTCTGACTTTTAAGTGTTCTTATTTAAGAAATACATTTCATAAGGCTAAGGGTATGGTTGCCATAGATAGTGATTCCTCTGATGGTCCTGGGCGAAGTCCATTGAAAACCTTCTGGGAAAGACTCACCATTCTACATGCCATTAAGAACATTCATGATTCAGGGGAAGAGGTCACAATATCAACATGAACAGGAGTCTGAAGAAGTTGATTCCAGCCTCATGTACGACTTGGAGGGCTCAGGACTCCAGTGGAGGCAGGAACAGCAGATGTGGTGGGAACAGCGAGAGGACTAGAAGCAGCAGGGGAGCAGGACTAGAAGCAGCAGGGGAGCCTGAACATGTGACTAGATGGCTGCGATCTCCTGATTGAACTTTCACACAAGTAGGCAGAGCGGCAGGCAGAGGGAGAGGGAAAAGCAGGCTCTCTGTTGAGCAGGGAGCCCGATGCGGGGCTCAATCCATGACCTCAGGATCATTAAGCTGAGCCGAAGGCAGCAGCTTAACTGACTGAGCCACCCAGGCATCCCCGTTGTTGTCTTATTTTAGGAAACTGTCAAAGGGCACTCAGGTGACTTAGTCAGTTAAGTGTCTGATTCTTGATTTCAGTGCAGGTCATGATCTCAGGGTTGTGAGATCGTGCCCTGCGTCAGGGTCCATGATCAGCTTGGAGTCTGCTTCTCCCACTCCCTTTGTTACTCTTCCTACTCACGCATGCTCTCTCTCACTCAAATAATTAAAAAAAAAAGTGACAATGACCCCAACCTTCAGTGGCCACCACCCTGATCAGTTAGCAGCCATCAACATCAAGGCAAAACCTCCACCGACAAAAAGATCACAACTCACTAAAAGCTCTGATGATAGTTAGCAACCTTTAGCAATAAAGTATATTTAAATTAAGGTATGGGTAGCTTTTTAGACATAATGCTCTTGCACACTTAGTAGACTACAGTATAGCATAAACATAACTTTCATATGCACTAGGAAACCAAAAGAATTCATTTGACTTGCTTTATTTGATATTTGCTTTATTGCTGTGGCCTGGAACCAAATCCATAACATCTTTAAGCTATGCCTACATAAAAAATGCTTATGAATTTTTATAGAGGATTACCTGATTCCTTAATTCTGAGTCAAAAGGATATACAGAAGCCCTTGTTTATGAGATACTGGTTGTGGGTGTGTGTAAGAGAGACACTCAGACAATGAAACAAAGGCAAAGGATACTATTCAACAAATTGAGATGCATTAAGTAGCTGTAGCTTGTTGTGGTTAAACAGGGTACCATTCTGCAGCCAAGCCGGGATTCCACACCTTGAATAAGCTGTCAAGGTTCTCCAGAGAACATGTGCTTCACTCTGTGCCTTCAGGCATTCACAAGTTATTTCCCTTTAGTGTTCCACCACACACTGATCAAAATCCTAGCAATGCTGCACCTGATGCCATCGGCAACATGCAGAAGCAGAATGACACTGCTTGTCAAAATTAGGGTGTTTTTTGAGGTTTTTATTGACTTCAACCTTTAGCTGAATTTTATTAGGTATGTTTGGCTGCACTAATGACTCCCTCCTATCAGAGACTCAGAAGAGAGCTACCTTATTAGGAACTGAGAGAAGCAATGAGTTTATCCAAGTTCCATTCAGACAAGACCCCTTTAGACCAGCCAGGAGAGAAGCGACTCTGCGCTAGTGTTTCTCAGCCTTCCACATCACATTCACCCAGGGGCACTTGCCCCAAATGTATTCTTTCCAAAGCAGAATCTCTGGGTCCAGAGTTCAGGTCTATGCATTTTAAACAAGCTCCCACATTCTGGTGAAACTACAGCTTGTAAACCTCGTGTCCTCTGTATGGCTGATGTTCTTTCAAGATCAACAGTGGCTCTTTTGACTTAATTACAGTCTTTCCTCCTCCCCCAAACCCTGCTAAGGGCACTACTGGGCCCCAGTCCAGGCATCGTCTGTTGGGGCAGCAGGTTCTCAGGTCCTCTATTAAGAGCCTTTTAAGGGAAAAGGAGGTGGGCTGGCAGAAGAATAAATCCCTATTTTGTGCAGTCTGGTGAAGAGGGCAAGTAACGTACACCAAATTCTTTACTGGAAAAGCTTCCCAGGGCAAGACTGAAAATAAAATTCTGTTAGAGGTCCACTCTAGGGTATAAAATGGAATTATCTTCGCCAGGATTAAATCACACTTCCTGAGTCTGACTGAGCGTTTCCAGGGAGAGTAAGTGCCGCTCGGCCTTTAATGCCGCTCCTTCATTGTTGTTCCTGACTCCTGCCCCCACTGATTGTCCGGCCCATTCGGCCTCCCCTGCCAGCTCACTGTGGCTTGAGCCTTTCAAACAGAGAGCTGGGTCCAAAAACAAAACCGGGGTAATTTTTGGTTGGAGAAGATGTTGGCAAGGGGAATTCTAGAGACCTGGAGCAAGGCACTCACACACGTGACAGACACTGACTTAAAATCTGATGTTAATTATAATCGAGTGTGTTAAAATTCCTGTTGTAGTTTTTTTTTTTTTTAAAGATTCTATTTATTTATTTGACAGAGAGAGAGAGAGAGAGAGAGAGAGAGAGAGTGTACAACCAGGGAGAGTAGGGAGAGAGAGAAGCAGGCTCCCGCAAAGCATGAAGCCCCATGAGGGGCTTAATCCCAGGACCCAGGGGTCATGACCTAAGCCAAAGGCAGAGGCTTAACTGACTGAGCCACCCAGGCATCCCAGTCCTGTTGAAGTTCTAAGAGCTACCACTGGCCCATCACTCTGGGCTGTCTCACCTGTATGTCTTTATTAGGTAAGTTTTTCACTTATATTTTCACTTACTATTTTCACAATAATGTCCTGAGCAGAGTGGGTAGCACAGTATAATGATTACAGTGCAGATGCTGCAGTTTCGAACTATTTGGGTTTGAATCCTATCTCTGCCACTTAGTAACCATCAAACTTTGGGCAAGTCAATTTTTTTTTCCTTATGCCCCAGTTTTCTTAGCTAGAAAATGGGGCTAGAAAATGGTAACTAAATCATAGTTTGTTTTAAGGATTAGGTGAGTTAATGTGTATAAGGAATTATAATGATGCCTGGCATTTTCTTGGCATGGGGGGCCTGGGAAGATGAGCAAACCATTGGGGAGCCTACGATCTATAAACGCGGTACCGCATTCAGCTCCTTTCATGTACTTTGCACAAAATAGGTGCAGAAAAAAAGTCTTAGGGGGAGGTGGCAGAGATTGCTGATTCACTATTGGGTCTCCAATGGTGGGTGGTTTAACATCACAAAAATGCCTCAAAAAACCCCACAAAAAAAACAACAATGGCTTTGTCATTGCCTCTACAAAGAAAAATAAAACTTTTTATAACATGTCATTAGTTAAAAACTATCCACTCCAATATTATGAAATGAACAGAAAAGTTTCAGTCTTTAAACAGAAGACATATTTTTTCATTGACTTATGTAATTGCTTATAAAACTTAGTGTGTTCACCTTTGATATGCCCAATAATGCTCTGCTATGAGGGCCACTGAGTGCTATTATGGTCAATCAGTAAAAATCCTTTAGACAATATATAGATATAAAAGGGTGAGAGAAGAACATTATGGACTGTTCTAAAGCCATAAAATCGTTCCCCTCTCTTTCCCCTTCCACTTTGCAAGAGTATTCACTGATCTTTTCTTATTCACATTCTTAGATCTTTGTTTTAAAATCCAAAAGTTCTTGTAGCATCCTATAAAAACAGACTACATCCTATAACAACAGCATCCTATAAAAACAGACAGGACAGAGCCTGTCCTAGGGCCTGAATTCTTTCTAATCCAGGCAATTTGTGGCAAAAGAAGAATGCAATTAAAAAAAACACAAGAAAATAAAGATATAGTCCACAATACAAACAACATCTATTTAAGCATCTGATTAAGTACTTGTGTTAGATCTGTTTTTTGAAAAAACTGGTTAGACATAATTGTATATGAGGAAGGAGAGTCTACGACTTCCTCGCATTCTAGAAAGCATGTGGCCCCAAAATGTCACTAAGACAGTGACTTCCTTTTTTCTGTCTTCCTTTTTCCTCCTTTTTTTCTCTTTGCAGTCAGTGGAAGGCAAATCCTTGTGTTATACCATACCCTGCAGCTCTGACCTGCCAGGGGGTTCCCTCTCCAGCTCCCTCCTGGAGAAGTGGTCCGCCCCCTCTTACCGGCCAACTCCATCTCTCTTCTGGCTCCAACTGTCTTCTCAGGCTGGATTCCCCTGTTAACCCTCTAATCCTGCTGGGGAAGGCCAGTGGCAGCACTACCATTTGAAATCTTTTTATTTTAACTTTACACACACACACACACACACACACACGCACGCACGCATGCACAAAGATTTTATTTATTTGAGAGAGAGAGGGCGCTCCAGTGAACAGGATGGGAGTGCAGAGGGAGAAGCAGTCTCCCCGCTGAACAGGGAGCCAGATGCAGGGCTGGATCCCAGAACCCTGAGCCAAAGGCAGATGCTTAACCGACTGAGCCACCCAGGCGCTCCCTTCTTATTTTAACTTTAAGAAACAGTGTCTGATATATTTCTCTGTCCCTGCTGTCACCCAAACCCTGCCAATTCTATTTCTAATGCCTCTTCAATCTGGCCCTACCCGTGATCTCCACTACCTGGGGTGAGCCTCTCACCTGGTTTGCTCAGAGCCTCCTATCTGCTTTTCCAGGCCTCCCCCTCCACTCTCCACAGTACTGCCACGAGACCTTTTCCTCAAATACAAACCTGATTGTGTTATCACTTATCGTCAAGGGCTTCCTGCTGCCCCCAGCATAAAGTCCAAACACCCTAAAAGTTCTTTCCTAAAACTCCCTATCTGTATTGTTTCCCTTCATCACCATGGTTTTAAGGCTCACCTGGATTATTTTCTACAGTAACAGAGACGCTCATGAGCATCGCTCAAGTTAATATAACAAAAATAAATGTGCGGAATGAAGCCACATATTTCCCATGTAATCATACCTGTTTGTAGCCACGTATTGTCCTCTAGTGACCCTTCAGGTACAGCCAGTTTTGTGGTTCTAAAGTAGACTTAATTGTTCCAAATGCTTTCTTTGTCCAAATTAATGAGGTTGTGTGTGTGTGTGTGTGTGTGTGTGTGTGTGTGTGTGTGTGTGTGTGTTTAAACACATAAGCCAGGATTAGAAAAGATTTGGCTAGTGTGCTTACTGGGAATCAAAAGCTTGAGGACCAGTATTCCCACTTATTTTTTTTAAACAGGAATAAGGAGGGGGGAAAATGACCAAATTAGAGCCCAGAAAGAGAAGAGAGAGGGGGCAACAAAGACAAATAAGACCCCTAAATGACCAATTCTACTTCAGGCTGGTTCTGACCAAAGAAAGGCAGTTAATAGGTCCTCATATTCTTCGTAAATAGTAACTTATTTCATTTTAGTCACCAGAGTCACAATAAGAGATAGGTACAATTATCTGTACTTCACAGGTGAAGAAATAGACTGCAAGATTTATTTTGCCTACTATGGTAATCACAGATGAAGTGTAATGCTCACAGTTAAGGGGGAAAACCCACCCCTCCTGGATGCAAGAGCAAAGTGTCTTCTGTCTTCTCACTCAACCCTTCCCTGAGGAGGAGGAGTGGCTTGCCTGGGAAGTGAATTTAGAAAAGACTCACGAGGGCGCCTGGGTGGCTCAGTGGGTTAAAGCCTCTGCTTTCGGCCCAGGTCATGATCTCAGGGTCCTGGGATCGAGGCCCGCATCGGGCTCTCTGCTTGGCAGGGAGCCTGCTTCCCCCTCTCTCTCTGCCTGCCTCTCTGCCTCCTTGTGATCTCTCTCCCGCTGTGAAATAAATAAATAAAATCTTTAAAAAAAAAAAA
>LNAC01000278.1:1546191-1631864 GCA_002007465.1 Ailurus styani
AAAAAAAAAAAAAAAAAAAAAAGACTCACGATGCTTGGCCCTGGCAGGCCCATGGGCTTTTTCACTCTCTTCTAGCCTGTCCATCTTCTGTACCTACCCTTTACCCTGGCTTGTGTGCTGAGTAGAGAAGAGAGGCGAGCCTGCAGTCTAATTCAGGGGAGAAGATTTAGGGAACCCAAAGTGGCCACATATAAAAGCCACATCCTTCAATCTGGCTTTTATCACTTGATAAACCTAATATTTTCCTTCCTATGTCGTATTTCTCAATTGGTTGTGAACACAAAAGGGGAAGACAGAGGGCCATTAACTAGGCTCCCTAAAAGCTAAACACAAGGCACATGATAGGCACTCAATAAATATTTGTTAAATGAATGAATGAATTTGTCCAAGACCACAAAGCTAATAAGCAACAGAACAGAAACTTGAATCTATGTCTGATAGAAAAGCCCATGGTTTCCTAAAATTCCACTCTAGTGCTTCTTGTAGAATGTTCTATTTTCCAGGTTTCAATTCATGCTTCCGAACAGCTGCAGGGACACTGGAAGCAATGGCATCAACCACCGTAAACATCCACGTATGCCTAAGAACTTAGCTGATAATCTATCTGTTTGCAACAGTGGTCGGGGATGAGCCTAGCATGTCTGCTTGTTGCTGACTCTGGCAGGGGCCACGACTGACTGAGTCCTGTAGGTACACAAAGAAGAGGGACCTGGAAGATCTGGAGAAGCAGTGAAGGTGGCTCCAGCAGGGCATGGAACAGATAGGGAGGGGAAAGGCCCGCAGGCAGCCAAGCAGGAAGCAGCAAGCACACAAAAGGGATAGGGCAAGGAACTAGGGACCCAGAGAGAATGAAGACCCAACAGCGATTTGGGGAGGGCTCGGGGCCAAGGAGGAGGCAGGCAAAGGAAGAACGGCCAGAGAGATCCCAGCAGAACAAAAGGCTGCAGACACAGGAAATAAAAATATGTCCAAACAAAGAACATAAAGGGGAGACAGATAAAAGAACAGGAGTAAATCAGGGCTATGAAAAGAGCCACAAACTGATTTTCCATTTCATGTCAAGATGATGAAAAGTGAGAGCCGATCTGTGTGCCAGTAGCCTTCAGGAACTAAGAAATAAAACACCCAGGTTGAAAATAGTTTGGGGAGCCAGAAGATGACAAGATTCCTCCTGCAGGCAAAAGTGAAATTAAAGTAATGACAACATCTCCTATCCCTTTCCCCCTACCTTCCCATCCCCCTCCAGTCACAAAGGAGTGGGGAGCTGTCTGGCTGGCAACCCTGTATGAGCTCAGCAGGGACCCTGTTCAGACTGAGCTAATATAGTTGCTTTTTAAGAGTATCTGGTAGAAGTCGGGATTGTGTGTTCACAAACACCATATAAAAACAGGGTCGTCTTTGCCTTCCAAGCAGTTTTTTTCACTCTGTTTAAAGGCCGGGCTGAGTCTTTTTTTCCCCTTGCTAGAGTGGCACACAAAGAATTCTCTGACACTGCCCCCACTGCAGATGAAAGGCTTAAGTGTGAGTGAAAGCAACAATGTTTAGAGTGACATTTACTAGCTGCAAACAGTGAAATCAGAGAGCTTCAGTTCACGCAGATTAAATGTCAGGCTTTAAACATTTAGCAGAGTATTAGCTATGGAAGTTTTTAAAATTTAGGATTTAGTTTTATAATGCAAGCAGCATTTGAGACATATAAAAGAAAGGCCTCTTAAAGCAAGGAAACAATTGAGCCATAAGCTCAATAAGACTATGTATTTTTAACTGAGGGTGAGTTACTGAGATCAGCTCACCAAACCAGTGGTGCTTGCTATTCTTCACCATCCCAGATTAGTAAAAGGAAGTTGACATTCCCCACACTTCACATTTTGGAAGAAAGAAGTCAAAATCTCAAACACGGGAGTTTCCAGACACACAGTTTTCCACAGTGGGCATGGACTTGACAAGCCCAAGAGTTTGCACATTACTATTTCAGAATGAATGCTTTTTAATGCATCTACAAAAGTTAGAGAGAAAAATAGATCACTTTCAAAAAAAAATACTTTCCAAGGTTAAATTTATTCATGACAAAATTGGCTACAACTGCCAAAGAGAACATCCACTTTTGTGACTAAATAATAAAATCTAGGTTTTGAAAATAGCAGCAGTTCTTTCTTTCCTTCATTCAAAACAGCTGGTAAGCATCTTCTCTATTATGCTTACTCGGGGGTGCTGGACAGATACAAAGCCTATGATAACGGTTATTAACATTTCAAGCTTTGTCTTAAATATGTTACAAGCCTTACATTATCCCATTTTACAGATAAGAAACCTGGGGCTTTGAGAGATCAAGGATTTTGCCCAGGACCACAGAACGGCTAAATTATGTGGCATTCAAACTCCAGCCATTGTCTCCAAAGCCTGAGCAGTTAACTTCTACTCAAGGAACTCAGTCTGGCAGAGACCATGGGCATGTGGACAAATAAAGTTTAATGGAAGAAATGCCACAACAGAGATAGGAACAGAGACACAGACTGAAGAATTCTGTCTCAGGTCTGGGAGCCAGGTCTTTATGCACGAGGTAGAGTTTTCTAGGTGAAAAAGGTAACACTGCTCTACGCACAGGAAGCTATACTACCAAAACATGAGTGTGGAGCACCCAGAGTTCACTGTATATTTGATGGGGGAGAGTATAGGGGTGGGAAACAAGATAATTACATGACAGGCAGCAAAGCCACTTACAGGTTTTGAGTTACCCATACAATGTACCTGCATCAGGTACCTGGGTGAAGACATAAAGGGAGGCTGAAGCAGGGGAAATAGAGGCCAGATAGGAAAGGCAGAGAAAGAATAATCTGGTGACTGGCTGGATGTGTGCAGTGAGGGAGGGGATTCCATAGTTGCTAGTGTTTTAGATTGTTGTAAAGATTGATTATGATGGAGGTAAGATAGGCTGGCAGTGGGGGTAGAGAAGAGGAAGATGACACCTTAGTTCAGTTTTAGAAAAGCTGAGTTCGAGACACTTGAAGGATATCTGGGCATCCTCTCTACAGCTTTCTCAACTTCAACAAACACTGAGTGCCTTTTGTAGCAGGTACTAAAGAGGTTATAAGAGAACAAAACTGGGTCTTGCCTTCCTGGAGTTTATGCACTGTGTAGTGGGTTCTTAATGGTGACAACATATTAGGGAACTAACAGGATCATTTCTGGTTGTGACAATGACAGGGGTGGGGATACTATTTGCTCTTAGTGGACAAGTGCCACGGATACAGACATTCTGTAATATTTGGGACTGCTTAATACAGCAAAGCACTATCCTGTGTCCCAATGGATGTTGTACAGGTGCTATTCCATTTATAATTATTGGAGCTTAGAACCTAATTCTCTTTCACGTAGAAAGACAAATAATATTTTTTTGCTTGTTTCACATACACATTGAAAGTTCCCAAATAGAACTACCATGGGAATTGAGCAAAGACTATACTTTGTTTTGTTTGGACCTTTACCAAGAGCTAGCTGTTCACTATTTAGGAAAATTACATCACGAATTGGGGAGTTGAAAAGTTCTGGAGATGGGGAGTGGTGATGGTTGTACAACAATGTGAATGTACTTAATGCCACAGAATTGTCAACTTAAAAATGGTTAAAATGGTCGATTTTATGTTGTATATATATATATTTATTTATATATGTATATTTATACATATGTATACTTGCATATATATATTTAAAGATTTTATTTGTTTATTTGAGAACACAAGCAGGGCAGGGGCAGAGGGAGAGGGAGAGGGAGAAGCAGACTCCCTGCTGAGTTTGCTGATAGTGTGTGCTTACTGCCTTCTACAGTCATTTCTTATCTGAAGACATTTTTCTCCTAACACACTGGACCCTGCCCATGTCCCAAGTCAATCTAACCAAGACTGGCAGGTATGCCACCCTTTCCAGGGGTTTGGCTTGCAAACTGGACTTAGTATTTCTGCCTTAAGCACGGATCTGATGTGTGTGTGGAAAGCCCCTGCACTCCTGTGTATCCAGTGAACCTCAGTTTGAGCCCCACTGTGAGGATACCTCCATCTAGGCTCCAGATTTTCATGCCATTTTGTTCCAAGACTGAAACCCTGCAATAACTTGACTGGCTCTTGCCAACACGCTATGTCCTGAGGCTGAAACAATGCCAATTCATCTCCCCATTCTAGATGCTAGAGACCCCTGAACCACAGTGACACCATCCATTGGTCTGAAACTTTGGAAGCCACAGCAGAACTCTATAAAGACATCACTAGGGCACAAATACTAGCTTGCTATCTACCATTAATGCAATGGTCTCAAGTAACTGACCAGGAAATAGGGGACAGATTAGCTTCAGAGTCTAAGCACTTTATGTCACTTCTACTGGCTGTTCAAGTTCCCACATTCTTCTTCAACTGGCCAGACCAGCTTGAAGGTAAACTATGAGAGCAGGGACAGCTGTCTGTTACTTGATGTATCCCAAACCCTTAGAACAGTGCTTAGCATGTAATAGATGCTCAAAAAATATTCATTTAATGGAGAGTTAATGAATTGATCGATATGGTAGACATCTACCTTTGTTTTGCCCAGCATTCCAAACTTCTTCTGTGAATGACATCTTCCCTCTTCCATGTTATTCTGTCAGGGCTCCCAATCATGACACTCAATAAGCTAGCAAACTGTGTGACAGATCTGAAGCTCATTAATCTGCATGTCCCTAGTCTCTGCAGTTAAGCAAGTATCTGCACTCTTCACTTCTAGAGAATCTAAGGCATATAGTCAAGAGGTTGATGAACAGAGGTGGTACATTCTGCAGGTAGATCATTCAGAAGCTAAACTTTATATGAATGTTCATCACAAAACCCAAGCCAACAAGTAAACTGAACTTCTAGTCAGAATAAACTTTTGTTTCTAATATTATTGATCTTTATCTAATTAATCACCAGTACCAGAATTTATCTTACTCACATTCAAATAAATTGGAGATAAAACTTTTTCAAATTTCTAATGATAGATGAAATATAATTATTAAAATATCAGCTTTTCTATAATAATGCTATTTAAGGTTTCCCAGAAAAAATCTAATCTGTGAAATATGAAAAAAATATATACTGGATTAGAATAATCCAACAAATGGGGGGAAGAAAAGTTATGGTTATTTAAGGCTTTTTAAAAATTGTGGTAAAATGTATATAACATAAAATTTACCCTTTTAACTATTTTTAAGTGTACAATTCAGTGGCATTAAGTACATTTACAATGTTGGGCAACTATTACTACTAACCATTTCCAGAATTTTATCAAACAACCCCCCCCCAAAAAAAACCAAACCCTCTGTACTCATTAAACAATAACTCCCCTTTTCCCCACCTTCCAGCCCCAGGTAAGTGCTATTCTACCTTCTGTCTCTATGAATTTGTCTATTAGAATTACATAACTGAATTATATTGGAATTGTAAGTATAATTATACAATATTTTCCCTTTTGTCTGGCTTATGTCATTTAGCACAACATTTTCAAGGTTTATAGATATTGTAGTATATATTAGAATTTCATTCTCCTTTATGGTTGAATAATAGTCTATTATATGTATCCACCACATTTTGTTATTCATTTACTTGTTGACAGACACTTGGGCTGTTTTCACTTTTTGGCTACTGAGCTATGAACACTGGTGTACAAGTATCTGGTTGAGTCCCTGCTTCCAATTATTTTGGGTATACCTGGGAATGAAACTGGGTAGATCATATAGTAATTCTATGTTTAACATTCTGAGGAACCTGTATAAGGCTTTCAAAATGACTTATAAAGTAAAAACGTATTAAGTTCGGAACTATATCAAAAGAAACGAAATCTTGCCGTTTGCAACAACATGGATGGAACTGGAGGGTATTATGCTGAGCGAAATAAGTCAATCAGAGAAAGACAATTATCACATGATCTCTCTGATATGAGGAACTTGAGGGGCAGGGTAGGGGGTCGTGGGGGGTAGGGAGGGAAAAATAATGAAACAAGATGGGATGGGGAAGGAGACAAACCATAAGAGACTCCTAATCTCACAAAACAAACTGAGGGTTACTGGGGGGTGGGAGGGTAGGGATAGGGTGGATGGGTTATGGACATTGGGGAGGGTTTGTGCTTTGGTGAATGCTGTGAAAGATGTAAGCCTGATGATTCACAGACCTGTACCCCTTGGGCAAAGAATAAAAATAAAATTAAAAAAAAANTGGGAGGGTAGGGATAGGGTGGATGGGTTATGGACACTGGGGAGGGTTTGTGATTTGGTGAATGCTGTGAAAGATGTAAGCCTGATGATTCACAGACCTGTACCCCTTGGGTAAAGAATAAAAAAAAAAAAAAGTTTGGAACTATATAGGCAATAAGTTATTCCGACCTGATCCTTCACATATCATTACTGGAGAGAGAGACTGCTGTACTAACTAGGACAGAAGATACATCATTTCCTTGTAGTAAATGAAGGAACAGGAATTCCCAAATAACTACAGATCCCCATGAAAGTAAGACATCACAATAAATGCAGCTATATGTAAACATCAGGATCTTCAAAAACATGAAGTAGTCTTTAGAAAACCTAAAAACTTCCATTCCTAAATAGAGTAAGAATGAATCTTAGAATGTGCTCATACAACTGCAGCCTCTTTTGTGTGCAAAATAATTAATTAGTACCTTTCTAAAGTGTAAAGGTTATGAAAGGCAAGGAAAGACTGAAGAAATGTCACAAAGCAGAGAACTAAGGACCTCTGATAACTAACTGCAATGTTGGATCCTGGCTTGGATCTGGAACAGAAAAAGGACAATAGTGAAAAAACTGGTAAAATCCAAATAACGACTATAACTTAGTTAATAGTACTGTACCAGTGTTAATATCTTGGTTGTGATAACTGTACTATGGTTACATAGGGTGCTAACACTAGTGAAAGCTAGATGAATGATATATAGGAATTCTCTACTATTTTTGCAACTTTTGTGCAAATTTTAAGTGATTCCAAAATAAAAAGCTATAAATTATAGTCTCTGGACTTTAATGGGCATCTGAAATTATTAAGCCAGATAATCAGAAATAGTAATAATAAACTTGCAGTTATAAGTCTTAACTTTGAATGAGCCTTCAACATTCACAAAAAGGAAAAAAGATAGTAATTTCGTAGTTAGTGCCTCTAATAACCAATTCTCTCTTGCACCCTCACTGCCATCCTGGCCTTACATTTCTTCCTCCTAGATCCATCCTCCCAACGCTTCTAACTCAATTGTCTGGAACATGGGAAAGCTTTACATAGGGAAGCTGTCCCAACATTTATATCTTCTTAGATAACCATCCCCTTCAGCTGTCGCCAGATCAATGTTTTAATCCAGATTGTTCTCTGAGCTTTGACAGTACAGCCACTGCCCTGCTAGATGTCCCCACTTCCAAAGGCAGCTGAAATTCAGCATATATCTAACTCTAAACCTTCATTTCACTCATTTACCCAAATCAGAAACAGGACTCAGTCTAGACTTGTCCTCAATCATTCCTATCCCTGCTCCGTAACTTGCTCTGTACCATAGTACATATCTTCCATTCACTAAAGTATAAAGTTGGAATCCGGCCATCTTTTTTTTTTTTTTAAAAGATTTTATTTATTCATTTGACACAGAGAGAGATTACAAGTAGGCAGAGAGGCAGGCAGAGAGAGGAGAGAGGAGAGAGGAGGAAGCAGGCTCCCTGCTGAGCAGAGAGCCCGATGCGGGCCTCGATCCCAGGACCCTGGGATCATGACCTGAGCCGAAGGCAGCGGCTTTAACCCACTGAGCCACCCAGGCGCCCGGAATCCGGCCATCTTTATCATTGATACACACAGTGAAGTTGTACCCAAAAGAGCCAAAAGAGACTGTGGAAAGTAGTAATGGGAAATTCAGAGCATTTTCAATGTTGAAAATGCATTTTTTTTTTCCTTAAAAGAGAAAGTGCTCATTTTGACAGCACATACGCCAGAACTGAAATAATACAGAGAAGATTAGTATGGCCCCTGTGTGCCAGGATGACATGGAAATTCATGAAGTATACCATATTTTAAAGAAATTATACCAATTCTCTGCAATCTCTTTCACAGGACAAAAACAGAAGGAATTATTCCTAACTCATTCTATGATACCAGAATTATCCTAACACTAAAATCAAACACATTACAAGAAAACTACAGACCAATATCTCTCATGTAGATGCAAAAGTCCTCAGTAAATATTAGCAAATCAAATCTAATGATGTTCAAAAATGATAATACACCATAATCGAGTGGGATTTACCCCATGCATGTAAGGCTGTCTAACATTCAAAAACCAAATGATGTAATGTATCCTATTCACAGGCTAAAGAAGAAATATCACATGAGCATATCGAGGATGGAGAAAAAGCATTTGACAAAATCCAACACCCATTCATGATAAAAGCTCTTAGTAAAGTAGGGATAAGAAGTTCCTCAATTTGATAAAAAAATATCTACAGAGGGCACCTGAGTGGCTCAGTCAGTTAAGCGTCTGCCTTCGGCTCAGGTCATGATTCTGGGGTCCTGGGATCCAGCCCCATATTGGACTCCCTGCTTAGTAGGAAGCCTGCTTTTCTCTCTCCCTCTGCTCTACTCCCCACCCCACCATGCTTGTACTCTCTCTCTCTCTCTCTCTGTCAAATAAATTCCTTAAAAAAAATATATCTACAGAAAACCTACAGCTAGCATACTTAATGGTGAGGAACTAGAAGTCTTCCCACTAAGATCAGGAACAAGGCAGGGATGTCCCCTTTCATTGCTCCATTTCAACACTAGAAGTCCGAGCCAATGTACTAAGATAAGGAAATAAAAGGTGTACAGATTAAGAGGGAGGATATTAAAAACTGTCTTTGCAGATGGCATGATCATCTATGTAGAATATCTGAAAGAACTGACCAAAAACCTCCTAGAATAAGTGATCATAGCAAGGTTATAAAATATAAGGTTAATACACAAATGTCAATCATTTTCCTATTGAAAAATTGTCATTTGAAATTAAAAACACATTACCATTTATATCGGCACCTTAAACAATGAAATACTTAGGTTTAAATCTAACAAAATATGTACAGACCTGTCTATATTAAGAAAATTACAAAACTCTGATGAACAAAATCAAAGGAGAACTAAATAAATGTAGAGATACTCCACGTTCATGGAGAAGAAAACTTGATATTGTCAAGATGTAAGTTCTTCCCAATTAGATCTACAGATTCAAGGACATCCTAGTCAAAATTCCAGAAAATTGTTTTATGGATATCAACAAATCGATTTTAAAGTTTAAATAGGCAAAAGATACAGAACAGCCAATACAATCTTGAAGAAGAACAAAGTTGGAGGACTAACACTACCCGACTTCAAGAGTTACTATAAAATTATAGTAATCAAGACAGTGTGGTATTGGTGAAAGAATAGATACATAGATTAAAAGAATAGAACAGTGAGCTATAAATGTAGCCACATAAATAGGGTCAATTGATATTTGACAAAAGATCAAAGGCAACACAATGGAGCAAAGGTAACACAATGGAGCAAAGATAGTCTTTTTAACAACTGGATACCCACATGTAAAAAAAGGCATCTTGATACAGATCCTACCCACTTCATAGAAACTAACTCAAAATGTATTATAGACCAAAATGTAAAATGCAAAACTATAAAATTCCTAGGAGATAACATAGGAGAAAACCTAGGTGACCTTGGGTTTGTTGGTGACTTTTTAGAGAAAACAACAAAGGTCTGATCCATGAAAGAAATAACTGATAAGCTGGACTTCAATAAAATAAAAAATTTCTGTTCTTCAAAAGACATTGTCAAGAGAATGAAAAGAGAAGTCAGAGACTGGGAAAAGATATTTATAAAAAATGTATCTGGTAAAGGACTGGTAGTGAAAATATATGAAAAACTTTTAAAACTCAACAATAAGAAAATGAACAAACCAATTAAGAAATGGGCCAGGAGTGCCTGGGTGGTGCAGTCGGTTAAGCATCCAGCTCTTGGTTTCAGCTGAGGTCATGATCCCAGGGTCCTGGGATCAAGCCCTGCACCAGGCTCCACGCTTAGTGGAGTCTGCTTGAGATTCTCTCTCCCTCTGCCTCTGTCCTGCCTGCTAGTGCTATTCCCCCCACCTCTGCCCAAATACATTTTTTTTTTAAAGAAGAAATGGACCAAAGATCTTAACAGACACTTCATCAAAGAAGACAGATAGATGGCAAATAAGCATATGAAAAAATGCTCCACATCATACATCATTAGGGAAATGCAAATACAACAACCCATAAGAATGGGTACATACTGATTAAGTATAAAAAAGCAGAGCCCAGAAGACGTTTCAGGCAGTGAAACTATCCTGAATGACATTAAAATGCTGGACACATGTCATTATACATTTGTCAAAACCTACAGAATATACACCACCAAGAGGAAAGGTAATGTAAACTATGGACTGTGGGTGATAATGATTTATCGGTGTAGGTCCATCAGTTGTAACCAATGTGCCATTCTGGTGGGGGACACTGATAACGAGAGAGGCTACGCCTGTGTGGGGGCAGAGGGTACACGGAAAATTTCTGTGCCTCCTGCTGAATTCTGCTATAAACCTAAAACTGCTCTAAAAAATGAAATCTAGGGCGCCTGGGTGGCTCAGTGGGTTAAAGCCTCTGCTTTCGGCCCAGGTCATGATCTCAGGGTCCTGGGATCGAGGCCCGCATCGGGCTCTCTGCTCCGCAGGGAGCCTGCTTCCCCCTCTCTCTCTCTGCCTGCCTCTCTGCCTCCTTGTGATCTCTCTCCCGCTGTGAAATAAATAAATAAAATCTTTAAAAAAAAAAAAAAAAAAAAAAAAAAAAAAAAAAAAAAAAAAAAAAAAAATAAAAAATGAAATCTATTAAAAAATGTGAGAGAAAGAAACAGGCCGTATACTGGTATATCTACTAGCTATCTATTAGCTAAGGTAGCCATTAACCACTCATTTGTATATTATGGATTTAGAAAATACCACAAGGATGAGTTAGTTCTTTTTGTTATTCTAAGTTCTACAAAGAAAAGGAAGTTCTTGTTGACTGGAAGGGAAAAAAATATCAGAATGTCATGCCATATTTAGTGAAAAGTTGTAGAAATTTGGAAAATAGAATTCAAATTCCAAAAGGGCCTAGAGGAAATAAAAACAAGCAAAGTGCTTCATTATATAAACAAAGAAATTGAATAAAGTCAGAGGAATTGTTTTGACCATATATTTAGATTACTGTGTGCTGATCTGGCAGCCCTATGATCAGAAAACCAACTCAGAAAAGAATGAGGGATGGTGCAGGCATCTAAATTAGCCTAGAAACTTACAGATTGCAATTACTTCCATATAAAACAGGATTAAGATTCTCTATCATTCCTTATCATTGAAAATCAAAAACTAAATTTGATTATTGTTTCAGTCTTCACTTTTAATGAATCAAAGTGATAAAAAGTAAAAATAATGAAAACATTTAACCCAACTTAATTTAATTACTGTTTTATCATATGAACTTTCATGTAAACATGATTTGGATCTTTTGGTGAATGTCACAGTAACCCCAAATCTCTAGTTTAGGGAAATAATACCATCAAACTCAATCAAAAGTGGAGTTGGAACTAAACTTTTATGAACTATTTTATAGTCATTTTCTCTTATTAGAGTAAGCTACCATGTTATTGTAGGAGAGCTTGGTAAGATTTTGCTGCTCATTAAATAATAATTAGTTCTCCATACTTGTTACTAAGACATACAAATGCTAGATTTGATGGTCCCTGCGGGTGTGTTAGCAGAGTTAGGGAAAGTTCTGAGGGACTTCTAGTCAGGCAATATTCTGTAAATTAGTCATATACTATATCATCGTATATACTGGGTTTCTTTCTTGAGAACATCTATGCTCCAAGGCCAACTGAGCCTGTTCTAAGCAGCCCTGCTTTGGTGGAATTTCCTGGTACATCACTTTAGAATCAAGAATCAAAGACTCTTGGGGGCTCCTGGGTAGCTCGGTCAGTTAAGTATCTGTCTTCGGCTCAGATCACGATCATGGGGTTCTGGGATTGAGCCCTGCGTCTGGCTCCCTGCTCAGCAGGAAGCCTGCTTTCCCCTCTTTTATTCCCCCTGCTTGTGCTCGCTCACTCTCTCCATCAAATAAATAAAATCTTAAAAAAAAAAAAGAATCAAAGATTCTTAAAGCTGGAAGGAAACTTAAAGATCGAAAATGATATCACAGGGAAAGGTTTGATCTGGTAAGATATTGTTCAACCCTTTCTTATGTGTGCACTGTTGATTAAACAACAAAACAAAATTAAGCAAACAATCCTGAAGAATCTTTCCCTTTCATTGTAAGTATTAGGGTTGTTATATGTGTAAAAATAGAATTGTCTCATTTTTCCAGTGTAAGATAAATAGCAGGCCATATTTGACCTTAACCTAAACTCTTGTTTACTCACAATTTATCCTAACCCTTCATTTCTTCTGATGAAAGTAATTTTCCTTTGCTTTGTAATAAAAACACAGCAACCAGAACCTGAATGTTTACAGTGTTTTGCCAACAAATAAGGCAAGTAATCCCCCAAATCTGAACTGCCTATGCAGACAAAAGAAATCAAATAATGACTTCAGAGTTCCAAAACTAATTTATTGCTCTAATGAGGGCTAGACTCCAACTTGGATACTTAACTTTTTTCAGGTCCCTAGTGAGATAAATGTTTTACCATATTTTTAGCTGGGAGTTATTTTTATTTTAATAGCATTGCTTTTAAATAACTTTTCTTTAAAACACACACACACAAAACCCACACCCAAAATAGCCTCCAGCACTTCTAACTTTATGATTCTCTAATTGAATTATGTGATTCGATTATGAAGCAATGGTTCGTTTACTTTACTCAACTTTTATCATTTTACGTTTAGAAATCATTCTCAGAATTCCAAATTAGCTGATTATTGAACAAGTTCTAATTACTCCCCTGAGACTGTGGGAGCCTGGACTTTTTGGATTGTTCACTGTTTGGCTGGGAAACAGGCTTCCTCTTGTAGTGCCTGATCTGCTATTGATTTAAAAACTGACCTAAAGGGCTATTTGTTCTGGGTTCTTTGAAGTACATTCATTGCTCCTGCCTTCTGGAATCATTCTGACAGACATCCTGAACCTCACGCCATATTCTTTACTATGTAGTCTGTGCGGCTGGGAATAATGGGATAATGGCTCATTAACCTGCTCTCACCTCCAAAAGAGGGCCTGGGATTTAAAACACCTCCAAATAATCACACTGGTGTTTCTGGCTTGAACTTTGAGGCAAGTCAGTTCAGTTCCCAGTCCACGTGATCCCTCCTTCCTAGCCTTGGACTTGGGGCCATGCCTGTCTCCTAGATTTTTTTTTTTTTTTAAGATTTATTTATTTATTTGAGAGAGGGAGAGAGAGCAAGCGAGCAGAGGGCGGGGCAAAGAGAGAGGGAGAAGGGGGAAGCAGACTCGCCACTTGGTACGGAGCCCAAAGTGGGGCTCAATCCCATGACCGATGAGATCATGACCTGAGCTGAATACAAGAGTTGGACACTTAACCACCTTAGCCGCCCAGGTGCCCCCTGTCTCCTAGATTCTATACTCCTCTGAACATAAATGCCATCCATGTTTCATAGTCATCTCCACCCCCCATGGTGCCCAGCTCACAGCAGTTATTCAATGAAACATAGTAACAAATTTGTGAATAATTTTTTTTTTTTAAAGATTTTATTTATTTATTTCACAGCGGGAGAGAGATCACAAGGAGGCAGAGAGGCAGGCAGAGAGAGAGAGGGGGAAGCAGGCTCCCTGCCAAGCAGAGAGCCCGATGCGGGCCTCGATCCCAGGACCCTGAGATCATGACCTGGGCCGAAAGCAGAGGCTTTTAACCCACTGAGCCACCCAGGCGCCCAAATTTGTGAATAATTTACTTACAAATAATTATAACCATTTGTAAATAATATCAACATTATAAAATAGTAACAAATTCAGAAATAAAAAACTTCAAAGGATAGGCATTCGGATTATAATCAGTAAACCCCTGCTCTGATACTTAGGTCTTCTGATTTAAGGAAATGGCAACAGAAAGCAATTCGACATTGATGGCTGCAGATCCTCTTAAAAAATAAAAGATGATTCAATGAATAACATTTTCCTTAAGAATTATGTGGGCATTTTGGCAGAATGGCAGTGAAGGAAGACCTGAATTCCTAAGGCTTGGTTATGTTTCCTAATCCTTTTCAATCTGAAGGGAGCTGAGTACAGTTTTAAACTTGCCATGGCACTCTTAGAAGAGGGGAGGTCCAAGTTCTCGTGCTCTCTGATAAGAGGACAGGGCACACCTGGCTAGTAGGGAGAGAGTCCCAGTAACAAAGATGAGCCAGGAAGCAGTTCAAGGGGCCCCTGAACTCCACTCACCTTCAGTGGGATCAAGAGGGACAAGAGGGTGGTAGTTAAGGAGGAGATATTTAGCTGACCAAGAAGGAAGACAGCACAGTGTTCCAGTGGGAGCTGGGATCAGGAGCTGCTAATTTCTGTCCTGGTGTGGTTCAGTTCCCTACAAGTTAGTTATTAATCAAAGACCTCACTAAGCACTCGACACATTGCTAAACTCCACAGTAGATCATGATAAACCCAGAAGACTTAGTTTTTGGACCTTAAAATGCTCACAATCTAATCTGGGGAAGGAGAAAAATAAAGGAGCTAAGATGACTAGAGAACAAGTAAATGCTAACTTAGAAGTTAAAGAGGAATTCAGAGAAGGGAAAGATCTCGATGAAGTGATAGAGCAAAGCAAAGCTCAGAAGAAGCTTCCAGAAAATGAGGAAATGAGTTATGTAACTGAGAATCCGGCCTATGCCGATGAGCTCCTCCATCAAAGGGGCAGATTCAGAAGGATGCCCTTGAACGGTGACCCAGCAGGAGAAAGCTGAGATTCACTGGTAAATCCTGACAGACTGCTTTTGGAAGGGTTGGAGACTGTGATGAAAATACAACAAGAGAGCCAAAAAAGAAAGAACAGAGAAGCAAATAATCCTTGGTTGTTTTCATGCCTGAAGGGGCTCACTGTGGCATGAAAATCAACATGAAAACAGTTAGGCATACCACATCATCCAAGCTGGGCACTGTGCAGACATTCCTTGGCTTAAATTTAAAAATATTAACTCTTTGCTAGCCTCTCAATTTTTGGAAGAGGACCTTTAACCTAGTGACAAAGGGGGTGGGGGAAGACCTAGGAACCTACCACAGAGGCTCCTTCTGCACATCCTAGTTTTGTCCACATAAACCATGAAGTAGGCATTATGGTCCCTGTTCTATAGATGAAGAAAAGGAAGTTCATGGAGATAAACAGCTCATTTGAGCTTGCCCAAATATCAGAATGGCAGACCTAGATTTTGAACCCTAGTATGTGTTGCCCAAGCCCATCTCCTCCGTTCCCTGTAAAGAGTATATACTTGGTTATCCTTAGATGGGAGAGAAATCTGTTTCATTTGTAGTATGGCCTAGAGCTGAGCCTAGAGCTGGGAGTGAGAACCGGTTTTTCTTGTTGTTCATGCTTTGCTATTAGTCCTTAGACTCTGGACAAGGCATTCCTCCACTTGACTCTATTATCTAAGTATTTATTTATTTACTTACTTATTATCTAAGTTTTAAAAAGAGAGAGTGTGTGTGTGTGGGGGGGATAGGGGGTGCCTGGGTGGCTCAGTAGGTTGAGCACCTGACTCTTGATTTTGGCTCAGGTCATGATCTTGGGGTCAGGGGATCAAACTTCACATCAGGTTCCGTGCTGAGTGAGGAGCCTGCCGGCAGGTCTCTCTCTCCCTCTTCCTTGGCTCCACCCTACTGCCCTCATTCTCTCCTCCCTCTAAAAAAATTTTAAAAATTAAAAATAAATAAGTAAAAAGCATGTGAGGTTAAATTATTGCTAAGGTAATAGCTGTATATGTTTATGGTTCAAAGTGTACAAGTGGATTCCCCACCAGGAGATGACTTAGTGTGACTGAGCAAGGGGAATATGAGGATCCACATTGATCTTTGTATTTAGAGAGCCATAAAGATAATAAGTAATTTAGTAAATATGAACTATTCTGCCACAGCAGCAGTGGCAGCTCCAGGACTTTAAATAGGATGGGCTCAGGGATAGCAGGTTTGCCCTGCTGCTGTGTACAATAAGCTTACTGTCTTCACTTACATGGCCTGCATCTAGTTCTCCATGATGTGTATGAGACCAACAAGTCACCCCTTCCCACTGCTACCACCCATTAAGGTCCTCACAGAAAGCATGAAGGCTAGACACAAACACGGTCCACTCATGGAACCCACCTAAGTGAATCGGAGGTAAGAGACCATTGAGAGTAAGTATCCTGGATGGGAAAGTCACTACTCAGCTCTGGCTAATATCCTCCCCACCAATATTTCAAAAAGAGCCAGACATGTGGGTTTTTTATGTAATCTGAAATACATGGATCAACTACATGGTCCAAATACTGACCAACTAACTATATGAATAAGACAAAACATGTTTGTATCCACATGTGGCCCAAGGAAAATCAGTCTGCTTTAGAATTAGCTGATACAAAGAAAAGTCAGGAGGCCTGAGGAGTGCTTGTTTTAGGAATAAAAAAAAAAGGGCTCACTGTAGTAGACCAAAAAAAGGCACTCAGAAAGACCTTATCCAATTCATATTTGAATGAAGTCCACCAGTAATCCATAAGCTTTTACACATCTAACTCTCATAATGCTTTTAATTAAAAAAAAATTTTTTTTAAGTAACTTATACCCCCAACGTGGGCCTCGAACTCACAACCCTGAGACTGGAGTCACATGCTCTACTGCCTGAGCTAGCCAGGCACCCCCATAATGCTTACATTTTTTGTCAACACCTGTATCTTTCCTATAGCCAACAGCAAAAAGGCCCTTACAACAAAGGTGAGTGTGCCAGGTTCAGGACAGAAAAAAATGGACAGAACTGTCAAAAATTAAAACTGAGTTCTATTTCTTAACAGACCAGAGGGAAAAGAATAGTTTCTGCAAGAGAAGTTGATTAAGGTAGCTGCCCAAGAGTGGAGGTTAAGAGGCCAAACCCCAGTGTCTTTGTATAGAAAGCAAGGAGGAAGAGGATTTCAAGGGGAAGGAGATCCCAGTGGGACGTTGGAGGTGTGAATGGGGGAGAGGAAGAAAGAAAGAATGGTCAAAGTATGAAAAGAGGTAGAGCAGGATGGGAGGTGTGAACCGAGCTTGCGGTTGCATGTATGTGAGTGGTAAGTGTTACTGAGATAAACCATGAGGAACCCCAGACAGACTCTAAGAGCTAAGTCACCATCTTAATTTTGAGAACATGTTCTGGGCTTCCACTCTATCTATGACCCTATGAGGTGGGGAGGTGCAAGGAACGTTAAGTCATCCTGGCAGGAGGTGAGCAGGAGCTAGTGGCTCTGAATGGCAGGGAAATCCCCATCCTGGCAGAGAGAGTGGCCTGTTTAAAAGCAAGTAGACCCGCCATCTGCACTCCTTCTACTGTTCTTATCATTCCCATCTGACAGGGAGGAGAAGCTAAGCTCAGAGAGGTTAACTGATTAGCTTCAAGTAATACACCTAATTATTGACAAAGCTGAGAGTAAAACCCAAACCTCCTGATCCCCAGTAGGGCATTTTTTTTTTTTGTCTCCCACACCACAACTAAGGTATGACGAACAGATGCAGACCAAAGAAAACAATAACATTTAAGAAAAAATGTAAAACAAATAGGTGGAATTCTTGATGAAACCTATAAAAAAACAAACGGGGAACTCTTCTTGTGTGACCTAAAGGTTGGCAGGAGGCCACAAAGAGGCCCCGCCCAGTTCCCATAGAGAGGAGGGAATTCTACACCCCTACTGACTCCCCGCGCCCATCCCACTCCAGTTCTGTCTTCTTTTGGCAGGGAGCAATGAGGAATTTTTTCTTCCCATGTGACTTCACACAGGTGAATCATGGCTCCTTGAAAAGCTGAAACAGGGCAGTTGGCTTAGGAATAATAAAAGCACCAGATCAAGTCTCCCGAGCTCTGGGCGCTGCCTCCACTAACAAGACTTATCTACAAAATCCTGCATTGTGTAAGCAAATCTTTTGAAAAACAGCATCTGAGCTTTGAAGATGTGGACACAATTGATCTGAGCATGTGACACCTGTATTTACAAAAAAGCAATTATTTGGCCCATAAGAGCAACCCTGTTTTCACCAACTGTCAGCTGTAAACATTTTTTTTAAAAAATTGCTTTGTCAAAGATTTGTATAAATGGCTTAAATGTGAGATCAGGAAGACCAAGAATGTAAAACGGTATTCTGCTAACAAATGGAATTTGCTGCCCTTTGCAATTCTACAGCTGATCCCACTGCAGATTTCATTCTTTATGACAGAATATGGAAATTTTGACATCATAAACATATGAAACTTATAAATCTGGTATTCACATTTCTTCTTTTTTTTTTTTTTTAAAGATTTTATTTATTCATTTGACACAGAGAGAGAGATTACAAGTAGGCAGAGAGGCAGGCAGAGAGAGGAGAGAGGAGGAAGCAGGCTCCCTGCTGAGCAGAGAGCCCGATGTGGGCCTCGATCCCAGGACCCTGAGATCATGACCTGAGCCGAAGGCAGCGGCTTTAACCCACTGAGCCACCCAGGCGCCCATGGTATTCACATTTCTTAAAAGGAATGATCAGTCACAACATGTTCCTTCTGTAATTCAAAGGTCTTATCAGCAGGGAACTTCTTGCTATTTTTAAGAGTGTGCAATACCAGTGCAAGCTCTCTAACCTGTTTGGAATCCAACTCTTTCCATGCCCCTAAACAATAACGCTAAAATATCTTTTTCTGTAAGCTACAACAATGTTTGAAATTTGTAAGGTGTTTACTTATTCCCCTCAGTAAACTTAGGATAGTCATAGTTTCCTCAACCCTGATTGGAAGGCCCTTTTGAAGAATAATTTTATAATTATTTGCCACTGTGCCTTAGAGAAAATCAGTTTGTTCTTTTGACCCCGTGAGAAAGGCTCCACGGAAGATGAGAAGCACGTGACTTACATCTCCTGTAAAATGCTGTCCTGGTGTAAGCAGGATCTTAAATCTCATGCTCCATGTAGAGAAGCAATCAGTTTTCTACAGCTGATTTAACTTCACACATGTCTAACACTGGAAAAAGAAATCCAGGGGCGCCTGGATGGCTCAGTTGTTTAAGCATCCGACATTTGATTTTGGCTCCAGTCATGATCTCAGGATCATGAGATGGAGCCCAGAGTCGGGCTCCCCACTCAGCAGGAGTCTGCTTGAGATTCTCTCTCCCTCTGCCCCTCCCCGCCCACCCCCACACCCATGCTGCTCGCTCTCTCAAATAAATACATCGGTAAGAAAAAGAAGAAAAAGAAATCCATGACCAGTTGGTTTCACTGTTTTCATGCTACAAAAAATAAGGCCACAAGAAAAAGAAATCACCAAAAAGCAACTGCTAAAGAGGAAATGCTAGCCTTAAACAGGTACAGTTTTACCTACTGACTTGTGGGGAGGGAAATGAGAAATCCAAAAGACAGACTATGACAAAGATGGCTTTCAGTTTGCAGAGGCTGTTACAAAAACACTGACTAGGTATGTATACATGTATGTGTGTGTGTGTATCTCTCTCTCTCTTTCTCTCTTATAAAGAAAAAAGCCCTAAGTGGTTCCAAGACACTCGGGCATTAAAGTAAAGCAACTGTCCATAAAAATAGTTTGGAACCTAATACAGGTGTGGTTGTACAACACTGTGAAAGCACTCAATGCCACTGACTTGTATAGTTTAAAATGGTTAATTTCATGTTGTGTGAATTTCATCTCAATAAAAAAAATAAAGCAACAGTATTCTGCTTAAGATGAATGAGAAATCTGTCATTTCCTTTTGCTTTCTTTGACAAAAGCAATATTTAGCACTTCAGAAACGCACTATCAAAAAATCCTTAGATGAATTCCAGGGATTAATTCAGTGGGTACAAAAGTACACTGAGGAGAAGCTCTGCAATGCTTTTTTTTCTTTTTTCCATTCTATTTTCCCTCCCCACTTAAGTAAGCTCTAAGTAGTCATCACTAAGTTTTAATAGTTTCTTTGACTCTTTCCTTCCTATAATCCTCCTCCCCGACTTCTCTTTACTAGGTGCTGGGATTGCCAAGATGAGTAACACACCTTACCTTTCCTCAAGGAGTTCACCATCTGCATTCATTTCCAAAAACTCTCCAAGCTGCTTCCATACCAGCTCTGGTTCTAGCCATCTCCAAATCTCTAATGAGTGTACTTGACCTGCCTTGCCACAGCCTTCCTAACTAAGCATTCCCATCCCATACTCAGTTATTTGTGTTCTCTTCTTTTCCTTCTTCCCTCAGACCAAAGGGAGATTTTTAAAATGCTAACCAAAAATGGCACTTTATTGATTTTCAGATGCTATAAAAATAGAGCTATCTGGATTCATTTGAAACTTTAAAGTAGGCCCTTGAGAGCCTCTGAAACTGGGACTGGCCCTAAGAATCACATATTTAATTGAAGATCATTTCAAAGATTTCCTTTCTCTTTATCCCACCCCTCTGTTCTCACTTATCCACCAGTGCCTCCCACTGCCCTTTCCCACAGGACCAGGGCTCTCCAAGTTCACTGCATCTGACCACACATGAGTCCTTTCTTTGGAACCAGCTTTGTTTTCATCATGCTTCCCTTTCTCATCCTCTCACAACTTAATTCCTTTTCCTTCAATGTGCATTTTTGTTTTCACTGTAGTCACATTGTTATCCTTAGGAAAACATGCTAGCCTTCACCCTGAAAGGAAGAGGCCCCACCAAGCCCGGAGCTCCCATGTGCCTGTGATGGGCTGGAACAGTGACAACTCAGACAGTGACGCACGCAAAGTGAAACGAGAGAGAAGACTAGTAGGCGAAGCCACGCTGGCTTCTGCAGAGAGGAAAAACGTAATGTTTGCCAGGTGGAAAAAGGATCAATTTAGAAAGGAAAGAAAAATCATTTTCAAGCTTTGGAGAGTCCCCCAAAGTGGAGAAAAATAAAAACAACTCAAAGCAATCTCTTGATTTATATACAGCCTAACTCTGACCCAGATTTTGTTCTGAGGTCACTCAAAATGTGAAATAGAAGTCATAACGTTTAAATTAAATAACGTGTTTGTGGATGGAAGCAGCTACGGTTGTCACCCGGCCAATGTGACAGTGGCACAGCTGGTAATTTCACCACGCAGCTGGGAAAGGCAGCCTGTCAGTCATAAGAAACCAGATACGTGGGAGGATTTTCACATGGAATCACTTCTCACAGCGGACTCTGGCCATCATCAGACTTGCCAAATGCACGTACAATACACACTTGGTTCTTCTCTATCTTTACGAACGCTGCTAAGTTTATAACATGTGTATCAAGGAGAAATACAAGCTGGAAAAAAGGAACACTGGCATTATTTTAATGTGTTACAGGGGACTGGCTAACAGAGGTACAGGAACTGGACAAATTTAAGCAAATGTCTTCCCAAGTATGATTTCATTAATCCTGGAAAACATGAAGCAGTAGACAATTGTGGTCTAATCATTTCTTATTTGACTTGGCTGGAAAAATCTCATTCACACTTAACTCCATTTACAGATAGGCATCTTGGGTCAGCTGACTTTTTCTTTGTCCAGCTAGGTTTCCTTTGAATATGTTATAAAGGTTTTTGATCACCAAAAAATATAATACCAGATGAAGGTCATTATACAAAGAGAATCAAACTAACAGCAACTCAGGGGAAAAATAAAGTTCCTGTAAGAATTCTGGCATATCAATAAGAAGTTAATTGACTCTCCTTAATGTTTCAAGCACATGTCAATCAATAGGCCAATAAAAATTTTATATACTATGCAAACAGTGGTAATCCCAGTGCCGCCCAGTCTGTGGCTCACCACAGAAAATATCTAATGAAAAAAAATCACAGTATCCCACTTATGGACAATAACCTACTCTCTAGGTCATCAATTTGCTACTGAACTTAGACATTTCACAACTCAAACTGGGTATGGAACATGGGAAAAAAATGACTAAGTAAAATAATGGCCTTCTTTCATACAGAGCATGAGTGTACATGTAATAAATACATCTAAATTTGTCATGGTGAATTAAACCAGCTTCAGCTTCAGGCAAAGAGGCAGAGTATTAGACTGAAATGGTCCATTTCTTTCCAATTTGTTATACATGTAGAATCTGAAATTTATTTTTTACTTGATTAAAAATTAAATTAGGTTTCATTTTTGTATGCAGAGCTCTTTCCTTGAGTATTTCATTTAACAACAGCCAGGTTGGCATGAAGCCAGTAATCAAACACTGCGGACTCAGGAAACCCTTCTGGTTTTTTAGACTCTCAATAAAGCCTGAGAAGAGTACCACTTTAGGGAGTGGGCGTCTTTGCTTTTGTGATGACTCACATCATCCAGTATTCATTCATTTATTTTTAAGTCATTCCACAAATATGTGGAAGGCACTTTTCTAGGAAGGGACTATGGGAAACACAAAAATACACAGCTCTTGCCCTCGAGAACTGTACAGATCTTTCCCCCCAACACAAGCAGTCCTCTTACTGTAGCATAATGATTAGCAATCTCTCAAATTCAACTTTCTCTTCTTCTCCTCGAAACAAACTAATTTCTCCTCAGGAATATATTTTCAAGAGAGCATGAGATCAGTCCACTCACTCAAAGACTGATTCAAAGACTCCTACCTCTAGGAGAAACTAAAGACGAAGCAACAGTGAAGAAATCTTTGGGTTTCAAGATGCAAACAGTGAATTACAAGGAGTTCTTATTACTGAGAGATCAACATGTCCATTACACTAGGGGGAAAAGGGCATAAAACAGATTATGAAGGGCCAAGATCAATGGGACTACTTAGCCATGGTTTCAGAAGGGCCAACAAAGTGTTCCATGTCTCCCATGGCTATTAGTAGACATATTAAATAGAAAATCAACAGAGATATAGAAGAACTCAATCACATCGTCCACCAACAGTATGCAAACAGACAATTCCAGAACATTCCACACAACAGCAGAATACACATTCTTTTCAAGTGCCCACGGAATGCTCACCAAGATAGATTATAAAACAAACCTCGACATATTTAAAAACAAAGCATGTTTCTTAACCACAATGAGATCAAACTAGAAATCAGTAACAGAAGGATAATAGGAAAAAAGATCTCCAAATACTTAGAAATTAAGCAAAGCACTCTAAATTCATGGGTCAAAGAAGTCTCGAAGAACATTAAAAAATACTTGGAACCAAATAAAATGAAAATGCAACATATCCACATTTGTATGATGACACTAAAACAGTGCTGAAAGAGAAGTTAGTAGCACTATATACTTACATTAGAAAAGAGGAAAGGTCTTAAATCAATAATCTGAGCCCCAAACTTAAGAAACCAAAAGAAGAACAAAATGAACCTAAAGCAACCAGAAGAAAGTAAATAATAAAGAGCAGAGAAAATAAATGAAACAAAGAGTTTATTCTTTATTTTTTTTTCAAGATTTTATTTATTTGAGAGAGAGATGTGAGCAAGAGAGAGCATGAGTGGGCAGACAGAGAGGGGAAGGGAGAAGCAGGCTCCCCACTGAGCAGGGAGCGGATGCGGGGCTTGATCCCAGGGCCTTGGGATCATGACCTGAGCCAAAGGCAGATGCTTAACCAACCGAGCCACCCAGGCACCCCAGAGCTGATTCTTTAAAAAGATCAACAAAATTCATAAATCTTTAGCAAGACTAACAGATGTAAAAAGAGAAAGAGAGAAGACAGACTTTGCCAATATCAAGAAAGAAACAGAGGATGTAACTACAGATCCTAAAGCTGTTAGAAAAAAAATAAATGGACAGTAAGAGAAGACAATATAGGAATACCACAAATAACTGTATGTACATAATAATTTAGATGAAATGGAACAATTCCTTGAAAATCACAAACTACTACCAAAATTCACCCAATATGAGACAGATAATCTGAAAAATTAAAGAAATGTAATCCACAACTCAAAAGCTTCTAAAAAAAAAAAACCAAAACCTTCAGGGCCAGGTGGATTATCTGGGGAATTTTACCAAACATTTAAAGGAAAATTACCATCAATTCTAAACAATCTTCCAGAAAACAAAGAGGGTAAAACACTTCTTAATCATTTTATAAGGCTAGTATTATCTCAAGCCCAAAATGGGACAGAGTCCCAAATAGAAAGCTAAAGACCAATATCCCTCATGACTATCATTATAAAAATTCTCAACGAATTACTGGCAAGTCAAATCCAGGTATATATAAAAAGAATTAAACATCATGATCAATTGAGATTTATTCCAGGAATGCAAGTGTATTTCAATATTTGAAAATCAATGGGGGTGCCTGGGTGGCTCAGTCATTAAGCATCTGCCTTCGGTTTGGGTCATGATCCCAGGTCCTGGGATTGAGCCCCGTATCTCTGCTGGGCAGAAAGCCTGCTTCTCTCTCTCCCACCCCCCCCGCTTGTGTTCCCTCTCTTGCTGCGTCTCTAGCTATCAAATAAATAAATAAAATCTTTAAAAAAAATCAGTGTAATGCACAATATTAATAGGCTAAAGAAAAATCACATGATATGTATTAATTGATGCAAAATAAAAACCTGACAAAATTCATTCTGTCTTTAATGACATTAATTTTTCATTTGAGGCAAATTAGGAACAGAAGTTGTATTGGTTAATACTTTATGTCAACTTGACTGGGCAATGGGGAGCCCAGACATTTGGCCAGATATCATTCTGGGTATGTCTGTGAGGGTATTTTGGGGTGCAATTAATATTTGAAAGGGCAGACTGAGTAAAGAAGATTGCTCTCCCTACTAATGTGGATGGTTCTCATCCAATCACTTGAAGACCTGACTAGAACAAAAAGGCTGAGTAAATTCAGTTTTTCTGGAGAACCCTGACTAATACAGAAGGGAAGCTTTCTCAACTTGACAAAGAACATCTATAAAAAAAACCCACAGCTGACATCATCCTTAGTGGTAAGAGTGAACACATTTCTCCTAAAACCTGGAACAAGACAAGATGCCGATCTCATCACTCTTATTTAATATAATACTAGAAATCCTAGCCAGTGCAATAAGGCAAGAAAAGGAAACAAATGATATACTGGTTGGAAGAGAAAAACTTTCCCTATTTGTGGAATACGTGATTGTCTAGAAAGTCCCAGGAAATCTATTTTAAAAATTCCTAGGATTTAGTAAGTGAGTTCAGCAAGATCACAGGATATGAGATAAAAAATAAAGATCAATTTTATTTCTATATGTTAGCAACAAACATGTAGAAACCAAAATTAAAAACATCATACCATTTATAATTTATAATCATTTCAAAAAAGTGAAATACCAAGATATCAATTTAAAAAAATATGGATGTGGTCTATATACTGAAAATTACACAATGATGATGAAAGATATAAAAGAAGACCTAAATTAAATGGAGAGACATACCATAGCTATGGATTGGAAGACTCAACATAGTAGAGACATCAATTTCCCCAAAAGTAATTTATACATAAAATTCCTGTCAAAATCCCAGCAAAATTTTGTTGTACATATAGACAAGCTTATTTCAAGATTTATATAGAAAGACAAAGGAGCTAGAGTAGCTAAAACAATTTTAAAAAAGAAGAATAGGGGCACCTGGATGGCTCAGTCAGTTAAGCATCTGCCTTCAACTCAGGTCATGATTCCGGGGTCCTGGGATTGAGCCCCACATCGGTCAGACTCCCTGCTCAGTTGGGAGCTTGCTTTTCCCTCTCCCTCTCCTTGCCATCCCCCTGCTTGTGCTCTCCCTCTCTCTGTCAAATAAATAAATAAATAATCTTAAAAGAAGAAGAAGAAAGTGGGAGAACTCACTTGACTTGAAGTTAAGAGTTAATACATATAGCTATATCATTCATAACAGTGTGGTATTGGCAGAGGGACAGACACAGAGATCAATGAAACAGAGATGTCAGGAACAGATAAACATAAACACACCAAACTGATCTTCTTAAAAAAAATTCCCAACTGATTTTTGACAACGAGGCAAAAGTAATTCATGGAGGAAGGAATTTTTTTTTTTAAACAGATTATGTTGGACACCTACTGGAAAATGAACCTTCATCTAAAGCTTATATTTTATACAAAAATTGATTCAAAATGATCTTTGGATTCAAAAGTAAAACATAAAACTGTAAAACTTTTGGAAAAAAATATAAGGAAATCTTTGGAATCTAGGGCTAGGTGGAATCTAGAACACTTCACCTGAGTTCTTAGATGTGACAACCAAAATGAAAAATTGATAAGTGAGATTTCAGCAAAATAAAAACTTTTGCTCTGTGAAAGTACCTATTAGGAAGATGGAAAGAGAAGCTATGACCTGGAAGAAAATATTTGTAAACCACAATATTGCACGAAAGCCTTATATCTAGATATAGAACTCTCAAAACTCAAAAAGTAAATAAAACGAGTCAGTTAGGAAATGGGCAGAAAGACCGAAACAAACCTCTCAGTGAAGAAGGGATATCAATGACAAGCACATGAAAAGATATTCAACATCATTAGCAACTAGGAAAATACAAATTAAAACCATAATGGCATATCACTACACACTTATGAAATAGTGAGAATATCAAAACCTAGAGAGAATGCAGAGAACCTGGATCTCTCATATGCTGCTAGTAAGACATAAAGTGGTTAATACCCACTATGGAGAACAGTTTGGCAGTTTCTTACAAAATTTAACTTGAAATTTCTATCAGACCTAGCAATCTCATTTGTGGGCATTTGCCTACATAAATGAAAACTTAATCCCTATACAAAAACCTGTACGTAAATGTTCACAGGAGCTTTATTTATAGCAGCAGAAAACCAAAAACAATTCAAATGTCCTTCAATGTATGAATGGCTAAGCAAACTGTGGTACATCTGTACAATGGAATTCTATTCAGCAATAAAAAGGAATTACTGATACATGCAAAAGAAAATGAATAACTCTCAAGACCATTATGCTTAGCAAAAAGGGTCAATCTCAAAAGGTTTCACACCGTTTGACTTTATTTATAGAACATTATTGAAGTGATAAACTGTGTAGATGGGAAACAGATTAGTGGCTGCCAGGAGACAGGGATGGGGGAAGCACAGGGGAGTACTTTTGCAGAAGTTTTAAATCTTGATTTTGGAGGTGATTACATGAATAAGTACATGAATAAAGTAGCAGAGACCTCTACACACACACACATACACCACACATGGATGTATATAAAAAACACCAGTGAAAAGTGAATACGGTCTGTAGTCTGGTTAACAGTATCATACTAATATAATTTTCTGGCTTTGACGCTGTACTACTACAGTTATACACGATGTCACCATTGGGGAAGCTGGGTGAAGAGTACATGAACCTCTACATATTATTTCTGCAACTTCTTGGGATCTGTAATTATTTCAAAATGTTAAAAAAGCTAAAAAAAAAAAGATGTGTCCAAATGTTTATTAAAAAGAATCTCAAGTAGCAGAACAAGCTGTAGTTGCAGAGATGGAAGAACAATTTCTGAGAAATAGTTTTTTTCCAGGAGAATTACTCTCTATTTCATGTCTACCTGTTGTTTATTTTTCTTGAAGCTAACTAAATAAAAGCTTCTCAAGGACATAGGTTATACTACATTAATCCCCTCCAGTGCCTCCTGCAATACAGATGTTAAAAAAAAAACTAGTGAAGTTCTGAATTGAGCTAGTTAGCTAATTCTGGCAGATACTGATAAATTTCTGAAGAGAAATGGAGTTAACACTGACTAGCTCTGTGACTTTGGTTACTTAGACCTCCCTGGACTTCCGGCTCCTCATCTATGGAATGAATATAAAGAGTACTATGTCAGAAGACTGTTAGGAAAATTAAATGAGTTAATGTATGTAAAGTACTTAGGAGAGTGCCAGACATATTGGAATAGCTCAATTTTTTTTTTTTTTTAGTGCAGGGCTTGAACTCACAACCCTGAGATCAAGACCTGAGCTGAGATCAAGAGTCACTTAACTGACTGCACCACCCAGGCACCCCAAGTGAATGTTATTTTTCTAAGAGATTTTAAAAATATGACTTTTAGGTGGATCCATTCTCATGAATCAATGTTATAATCAATAAAATGGTTAAGTTGTTATTCCCTTTAACTATTGGGATTTCAACAAGAAAAGTCTGTTTGTGGGGATTATAAAGAAAAAAGCCCAATATGCCATCCTAACAGTACCTATGATACTTAGCTTTGTAAAAATGACTACTTATTACTTGCACTGAGTTCTTAAGTTCCAGGTCTTATTAATTTCTAATAACAATAAAATACTAGATATAAAATGCCAATTAATAAAGGTGTAGCCTAAAGATTTCAACTTTATATACATTATGTGATTCTCTGACTCAGCTACTTACTAATCCTTCACTCTTCTTAAAATGACCTTTTTCTATTCTCTAACTTTTGTCCACCATTGCTTAAATGCCATCTCTACTCTGAAGCCTTACTTCACTCCCCAGAGAGGATTTATCAAACTATCGCAATCCAGCTATAGGCAAGACTGTTGTCTACTGTGCTTACTTTTATACCCCTCACACACAGTATAAATCCTGGCAGAGTACATCCTCAACAAATATTTGGGAACGAACCAACCACTGACATCCTCTTCTGATACTCCTACGGCAATTTCCCCTTGCTCTCATTAAGGAACTTGGCATATTGAATTACAATTACTTCCCCATTTGTCTCCTCCACTAGAGGGTAAGCTGTCTGAGGGCAAGGCCCGTGTCTCACTTATGTTTGCACCCTGAGTAACTAGCACAGTGACTGGAACGTTTATCCAGCAGATGTGCTGAGAGACGACCATGGGCCAGGCACCGTTTCCTAACAGTGAGCAAGGCAGGCACAGTTTCTTATGGAATGACAACAAACACATAAAAAAGAGAACTTTTATTGGGATTAGTACTATGAAGAAAATAAAGCAGGACAATGTGACCGAGGGATGAGGATGTTAGCTGGAGAAGTGCGAGTAGTCAGGCCTTTGTAAGGAGGTAACATTTGAGCTCAAATCTGGTTATGTTTATACCAGGAGTAAAGAGTCCCAAGCACAGAACAGCAAGTACAAAGGCTCTGAGATATGAATCAGCTGGGTTTTCTGTTTTTTTTTTTTTTTTTTTAAAGGCAGCAGGTGTGGCTGGCATAGAGTAAACTAGGGGAATAGAGGAGGAGAAGAGGTCAAAGAAGCAGGTCCAGGACTGGAGACGCAGGCTATACTAAGTTTGGACTCTATTCCAACAGCATAGAAAACCACTGGTGGATTTTAAGTGTGAAGTAACAGAATCTAAATTACATTTAAAAATTTATATTGATTGTTAAGTGGTAAAGAAATTGCAAGTGATCATGAACTTCCTTTCACACGCAGACACATACAATATGGGTGATGGACGGCACGGTGGCAGTGAAGATGGACAGAAATAGACAGGTGATAAATTTCAAAGACATGGCTGGCAGGATGTGCTAGTGAACACAGGAAGTAGGGTGTGGGAAAGAGGAATCAAAGATGTCTCCTGGGGATTTCACTAGAACAAATTTGCTAAAATGGGGAGAGAGTAGGAAATATCTATTATTTTGGACCAAGAAAGTTTCAGATGCCTATTAGATCTCCAACCGGAAAAGTAGCACACATGAGGCACTTGCTGTATCCTTTTAAAAACTACCACTTTGAGGACACACTTGTCTATAAGTCAAACATAATACAGCATTCCAAATTTGACTGTTTGCTGCTTCCAAGGTAACAGAGAAAAACAGAAAATAATAAGTGAATAATAAATGATTGAAATTACCAGAGATCTCAGTTCATTTGACAAAATGTCATTTTTGCTACTACTGATGCTCCTGGACCCATATTTTTAATACAAAGGTGCTGTATTTTATGTGAGAAATTTTAGACAAATGTTGTCAACTCAATTCAAGTATTTGGTCCAATTCTCTAGGCCTTTTGAACACTGGGGTGATTAGTGTCAAGAGCAGTAAGCAATGACTCACCAAATCACTTTTACTCAAAAATCGTGAAATGCCATAGTTAAGACTACTGGAAGCCAAAGGTGCTCCTTTTGGCGATGATACATATTTTAATCCATTTCATCTTTTTTAAAATTAAAATTTATTGAGATATGATTTACATACAGTAAAAGTTGTCCTTCTTAATGTACAGGTCTGAGTTTTGACAAACACATACCATCAACTAACCACCATCACTACTACAATCCAGATATAGGACAGTTTTTCACCCAAAAAAAGTTCCTTTAAGTCTTTTTGTAGTCAGTTCCTCCTCCATCCCCAGCTGCTCGCAACTACTGACCTGTTTTTGGTTCCATTATCTTTTCAAACTCAACAATGGTCTTGTGAAGTTATGACATCTATTCACAGATGCCTGGCAAAACCCTATTTCTTAAAAAATACGATGTGTAAAATACTAGAACCACCTAAAAAGTATTTGATGATGTTGTAAAAGAAGAAACCATTCTTTCCAATTATTGACAGAGATTAGACTGAGGTCTCCAAAACAGAGTTTATAAACTTTTCTCTAAGATAAGCTTTTCATTTAATAATTGGCTTGGATGAAAAAATCATGAATTTTAATATACACTCAATAAACAGACTCATACACTTTTTCCTTAAAATAACCTAAGGTTTTAGATTACTATTCTCATCCAAAAAGTTAATTAAGAAAGAAAACAGTCCATATCCTCGAAATGGTTTTATATACATGTTTCTTTAACAAGAAACTGGTAAACATAAACTTGCTTTTATTTTCAAAGTCAATCTCATTTGTAGAATTCTGTAATTATATTTCTTTAACGGTATTCTTTTCCTCTATTTTTATTATCCATTCTGTTTTCAAATATTTTGACAAATACACATGACATTTAATTTTGAAATATATGCTATGCTATTATTATTAAATTACATCAGTGTTAAATCTGCTATGAAAGCAGGTACTTGAATTGCTGGCATTTATTTTCATTTTATACTACTATTTGGGGGGAGTGATAGTTAATGTAATTTATTTTAAAAAGTAATGTATCAACTGATTCTTAATTGATTTGAATCAATGAACACAGCATGCACGATGTGAGCCAGAAATGGTGGCATACGTTTCAGTGGTTCACACCTTGGGCTTTGGAATCAGTAACGCCTGGCTTCTAGTCCTAGCTCCGTTATTTTTTGGTTGTGCAAACTCTGGGCATGTAACCTCCTGCCCTCAGTGCCTCAGTTTCCTCATCCACTAAATGGGAAAAACGATACTACCTACCTCATATGGCAGGGATAGGAGCACTCAGTACCACATCCACCACGTGTAAGTGCTCAATAAACACTACCTATTATATACCAGATGGGGTATTCATTTGAAAAACATTAAAATGTTCTATTGTATTCAGCAATCATTCTGGAACAATAAGGAAAGTGCCTGTGTTTATATTTTATAGCGGCAGAGTGAGGGGCAGACAGCTGAGTGATGCAGGTGACACAGGTGCACGAGCACTTTAAAGCAGAGCAGAAAGGCACCTGGCCGTTTGGATCACCCTATTGATTTAAGGCATGATGCTGCCATCCCTTCCAAGAGCGGGTTTTCCTTTCCCTCCTTTAAAAAAAAAACCAACAACAACAACAAAAAACAAGTAAAGAAGGAATAGTGCTTTGTGATGGAAGTCACAAGAAAGCTAAGGATGACCACAGGAGAGATCTACATGTTGTAGTAAAAGAGGCCTCTTAACCATTACCTTTTCTCCATAAAGTGAAGGGGATTGCATTAAGTACAAATTCATTTTGTGAGGCCAACTGTATCAGGACAGCTTATTGGATAATGCTCAGGTTCGAAATCGTTTTTTTAACTAATGCAGTTCAAAAAAGTATTTTTTTGAATTTCAGCATTTCACAGTATTTGAATTAAGTATTTCACACCCCCTACACCTTTTCACTCTTGTTCCTTTAGAAACATAAAATTTTTTTCCTTCCACTTTTTACGAGCAAATTTATAGCACTCATAAAATTTTAGACTAAGGAAACCGAGAGGATATCTAGTACGATCCTTTCGTTTTAAGGTAAAAAATGAGGCCCAGAAGGGAACTGATGAAAATGAAATAAAAACCAAAGTAGGCCTGGGTCCAAGTGTCCTAATGCCCCGTTGGTTACTCTTTCCACTACAAGGGTATCAAATACTTGGGCTAGGCAGTCACCAGAGCTCCTCTGTCTGTGGACATCATCCACCAGGTCACTCCTTCCTCCTGAGCCTTAACCCTTTAGAGTCCTAAACCACACTCGAGCTAGCTGTTGCCAGTGTTGGTGGCCATGCCTCTAGTGAGGTAGTAAATATAAATCCCAATTTTCTGCTTAAAAAGTTAAGACTTCTTTTCCTCCTTTCCATTCTGTCTTTTGAATTTTAGAAATAAATAAACTTTTCTGGGCAATAATGATCTGTTAGGGAAATATCTAAATTCTACACAATAAAAATATGGTGGGAGATTGTGAAATAAACTCATTTCATCAAAAATGTAAAGATAGGGCGCCTGGGTGGCTCAGTGGGTTAAAGCCTCTGCCTTCGGCTCAGGTCATGATCTCAGGGTCCTGGGATCGAGGCCCGCATCGGGCTCTCTGCTCAGCAGGGAGCCTGCTTCCCCCCTCTCTCTGCTTGCCTCTCTGCCTCCTTGTGATCTCTCTCCCTCTGTGAAATAAATAAATAAAATCTTTAAAAAAAAAATGTAAAGATAAATATAAGCAAAATTAATCTATGGTGAAAGAAATAAAAAAAGTGGCTGCTCAGGGCCAGGGCTTGACTGAGAAGAAGCAGGAGAAAACTTTCTGGGGTGACAGAATTGTTCTGTATCTTGACAGGGATATGGTCAAACTATACACTTAAGAGCTACTCATCTCTTGGGGCACCTGGCTGGCTCAGTTGGGACAGCATGTGACTCTTGATCTCAGGGTTGTGAGTTTGAGCCCCATGTTGGGTATAGAGATTACTTAAATAAAATTTAGGAAAAAGATCTGCACATCTCACTGTTTGTAAATTAAATTATTTTAAAACAATCTAACCTACTCATTCAGATATGACATTCAGATAAAATTCTCATCCAAAGAAGAGACTTGAACTGTAAATCCAGCTTATGAAGGGCAATGAGCAAACTCAGAGAGATCTTTCAAAATCAAGCTAAATACACTTCTGTTCAACTGCTTATGAGAACAACATCATTGTGCCAGAACTCGTGTACGTGGAGAACAAGTAAAGAGTTTCCTTCCAGGCTATGCCAATTAATGGATTTTGCCTTAAAATAGGATTGAAAGTAGTATTTAAGAACTGTACCCTACCATGATAACATACCTATTGCTCTCCATTGTCTACTAAAATGCACTTAGAGTTTATTAACAGAACTTCATCCTAAAGACCATAGAAAATGTAAGATGATAAGGAAGGTAAGGTTGAATACAGTGTGGTAATTAAGTTCTATATTTGTATTTTTTGTATTACTTTCCTATAAAAATTTGGGTGTGTATAACATTCATCCCACTGCATACCATATCTGCTAAAAGTCTTGACAAAAACAAAAAGTACTGAAAAGGAATAAAAAAAAATTGGCTATCTTCTGGCTGATAACCACATGATGTTGGCTCAGGAAACACAGGTGAATAGGAAGACAAACTGGTTAAAGACACTGTTCTCCTGGGGCTTATCTCCACAAAGAGAAGGGGGAAAAGAGGGCAAATTCAGAGTTCAAGTTACAGCTAGAAAGGGAAGACAAATATCTCACTTCTTTCAGCAAAGTGCATTCGTGTGATAAATTTTAGGGTATGTTAGTAAAAGGTCTCGTCTAAAATCTGGCACACTGAGAACTGGTGGCTGGGGGAGAAAACGCTGTGGTCCTATTACTAATAAAAGATCTATGGGAGTGGGACTTGCCCTCCCCTTAGTGATGGTTATACGTACCAAATCTGGCTTCACTCTGTGAGTCAGGGGGAAGGACAGCCACATGGAGTACAGGGTGGTGAGCACCGTGGAGAGCCAGGGCTGCTGCACCTCCCGGCTTCTGGGAATGCGGTGAATGTAGTATTCGGGAAGCTAGAAGGAAACATAAAAATCCAAATCAACCGGGCCACTGATACCCAAGGTAAACAAAGTAACAGTTAACACTGTTGAAGTTTGGGGAAGTAACTAAACATAGTAATATTTCTGTAGCAAAACATGAATATTCACACTAAGTAGGATAAATAAAGATTATAAAAGACTCAGGCCAATTCAAATTCAGGTCAAACTTGTGACAAGATTTGAATCCCTGCCACCCCTTCCAGTTTTCAGAACTTTTTAGGAATTCAGATAAGGGACGATGGAACCTGTATTGCAAAGTACATCTGAATCCAATAAGATGTCGCTGTTGTTATAATGATAAAAATATTATTTTTATCATAAACTTTTATTATAAAGTTTCATTATAAAAGTTTTTTGGATGTTATTTCCCAATTTTGAGGACTAATCTCAGTATCTACAAAATTTTCTTCAAAAAAACATGGGTGTTTATCATGTCTCTTGAATCTCTTTAAGCTGTGAGCATGTAACTTTGTAAAGAAGCAATACACCATATTTCTAGGTATTTTTAGTGTCCTGAGGGGCTGGAAGGGCGATCAGTTTAACTCTGGCTCTAGAAGCCCAACTCCTCGGATTCCATCTTTGCTCCAGAGGGGCAAACACCCAGGCCTGGTAGGAGTTTTGCAAGGGTGTCTGGGCGTGAAGATAGCAGTCTCAGACCTGGACACAGAAGAACAGTCTACATCTCATCCCAGGTAGCAGCTTGAAGAAGCAGAGAAAATAGGTTTAGCAAGTCTGTCCATTCTCAGAAGAGGAACGAAAACTAGTGGAGCGGCGTCCCGAGGTGGTGACTGAGGGACCTCTAAGATGGGAACTAGAAAAATAGACCTGAGAGTGAAAAATAAGGCTGGTGACCAAAGAGTGATGATGACCTGTTTTGACTTCTGGACGCACATGCAAGGAGCCCGACCTTAGCCTCCAGATCAGATGCTAGCAGTGGGCAGTCTCAGTTCACCTGTGGCTGGAACTAACTGGGACACTGACCACATATCTACGGTGACCAATCACCCAGTTTGCAGAGGACGGTCCCAGTCTATACCTGTAGGCCCGGCATAATTATTAACACAGTGCCCCTTCTGTTCTCAGAAGTATCCCAGTGAAACGATAAACTATACAGTAACCCACAGGGCAGGACAATGAGTAGGTTCTTCCAAGTCACAGGGAAGGCAATTTACTCAGAACAACCCAGGGCAACGTGATGGGAGAATCAGCATTATCATCAAGGATGAGACTCTAAGTGGTAGCTGGGAAGAAAGCCAAGCTGAAAGTTCTACCAGTGAGATAAACAGGAAAACAGTCAGGTGATGATGAGCTTGGGGAAGGGCAGTGATGAGGAGCTAGGCAAGGGATCAGAACCATGAACCCAAGTGGCAGGGGATAGGAGAGTCCGTACGGTGCAGCTGTCCAGCCTACAGCTCTCTACTGGGGAGGCCCTCCATCTCCAAACTTCACACAAATCTTCTGTACGTCACTATTTTTTTTTAAAAAGATTTTATTCACTTATTTGAGAAAGAAAGAGCATGAGAGAGCTCATGCATGAGGTGGGGGTAGGGGGCAGAGGGAGAGGGAGAAACAGGCTCCCCACTGAGCAGGGAACCCAAGGAGGGGCTCAATCCCAGGATTTCGAGATCGTGACCTGAGCTGAAGGCAGATGCTTAACCGTATAAACCACCCAGGCGCCCCTACATTATTTTTTGATGAGAAGTTCAGGTAATTAGAAATCCTACCAAAAAGGTTTCTCTCTATATGCAAGTTTTGACCCAACCATTTCCCTGCTACAGCAGGTCTGTTCTCAGAGGCACCTTTCCCGACTAAACTTTCTAAGATAGCCCCCGCCCCCACATGTACACATACTCTTCCCTCCCCCATTGGCAGGCCTGCTTTATGTTTTAAAATTACTCCACGCACTGGGTGGGGGTGGGAGGGATGGGGTGGCTGGGTGATGGACACTGGGGAGGGTATGTGCTGTGGTGAGTGCGGTGAACTGTGTAAGCCTGCTGAATCACAGACCTGTATCCCTGAAACAAGTAATACATTATATGTTAATACAAAAATTACTGTACTCACTCTACTATTATATATTATTATTATAATATTATATATTATTTACTTACTATCTGTCTTCCCCATTAGAATATAACTTAGCTGAAGAGGCCGGGAAAATTAATCACTGCCATCTCAGTGCTTGTTAAGAGTACCTGGTTTAAATTGATGCTCAATAAATGTTTATTGAATGAGTGATTCAATATGTTGTTTATTGCATGTTAATATAAATTAATCCAATCTTCCTTTTTTTTAAAAGATTTATTTATTTATTTGAGACAGAGAGAGAGCACAAGTGGGGTGACCGTCAGAGGAAGAGGCAGACTCCTCGCTGAACAGGGAGCCCAATGCAGGACTTGTTCCCAGGACACTGGGATCATGACCAGAGCCAAAGGCAGACACTTAAAGACTGAACCACCTAGGTGCCCAATCCAATCTTCTCATTACCTAGCTGAGCTGTATTTAGACGGAGAATATAATAGGACACAAAGAAGGTGATTTGCAGATTGTACATTTAGGGCCTTATTTGTAGTGCCACTCAATAAATGGGTTGAACTGAACAGAATTCCTGGGATTAGAGAAAAAAAAACCTAAGCAAAGCAGAGGATTGGGAGCTTATAAATAGCTAGAGCCAGGAGGAACCAAATTTTAAGGGCTTCGAGGGAGGATGAAAAGGAATCAAAGACCAATGCCCTGCCCCCATCCCAACAATGTGTCCTAGGTAGATAGTTCTAGGTAGTTCTCTCCGTGAACTGACCATTCACAAGGGCCTCAAGAAATTTCTCAGCCGTGTAGGTCCTCTCCCCAGAAAATAGATCCATGAGAGAGGAGTGTCTCCGAGGCTCTGAGTTTTGAGCATAAAAGGGAAGGGAGCCTGCTAGGTTAGAGCAAGCGGTGCATCCCATTCTGCACCCAGAACTGCTTGAAAAACTGTGCCCACAGTTTCTGTATTAGACCTGTTACAAGGCGTGTAGTCAAGTGGATGGGAATCTGGGACCATCTTGGTAAGAATAGGGCTCTCAGATTAGCTATGCTTGATACACAGAAACTGGTACTGGGGTATGTGATATCTTGCATTGTCTAAAGAAAACACTGAAGGCTAGGCCGTGGCAAAATCTTGAGAATTTTAAAATTACTTTATATATTAAACATCAAATACATAAAGAAGTCAACAAGGAAAAATTATCAATAGAAGGCTTGTATTTTGGTTTTAACGTAAGTTCCTTTGAAGACAAAAGAATGGGAGAGAGCTACAATTTACGCCTGGCCATGACCTTTGGCCAGACATTCCTAGGGGTGTGGAATCTAAGAAATCCAAATGAAGGCATCTTCACAGACATATTGTTTTTGTTAGCCTATACTTTTGCCTTGAGGGAAATGTCCCTGACCCTCTTTCATGTCCTACTAATGGGATGCAGGACATAAAGGAAACTTCAGCCATCACTTTACTACCCCCAAACCCAATATTTTGTTCAGGAGTGACCACACAACCCAAGGGGGTCAGTCTTTCTTGGATTCTGGACCCAGGAAAAGTTCTTTCTTTGAAAGGCACTGTGGGCTGTTAAACTGGTTCTGAATCTATTCTACTCGGGACAAGAAATGCATACTTGTTCCAGTGTTCCTCTATTCACCAGGCTTTTCTATAACAACTCAAAAGTGAACTATCATTTTTTCTACCAAAACATGGTATTCTGCATTCCTAAGCCAGAAATCAACAAATAAACAGTAGAAGCTATTAAAAATAGATTTCCTGCTTATATACGAAGATCATGAAATCTATGTTGATTTTGGCAGGGATGGAGGGGGGGGACCTGCTCTGGTGTTTCCTTCTTTCAAAAGCTCTACACACATTCTGCATCTCTCTACTTATTCCCTACATCCCTGCTACTCCTGGTCCAATGGTCACCATCTCTCACCATGACTAAAATAGCCTCCTAATTCATCTCTGCTTCTCCTCTGGCTCCCCTATGCTTTATTCTCTATGGAACTGCCAGAGATTAAAACGTGCAGCAGACATTCCCTTTCATTCTCCTGCTTAAAATTCTCTAAAGGCTTGTGATAAAATCCAAATTTCTAATCATTCCTTATTCACTCACCAGCCATACCAGCTTTCTTTCTGCTGTGTGAATGCATCACGCTCATTTCTTCCCGAGGGTCTGTTTGGTTCATTCTGAGCGGTCTGCTGTGCCCCCCAGATTGGCTCAACTCAGGTCTTGCTTGAACACTACCTCCTCAAAGAGGAGGCAGGCTCCCCACTGGCTCCTCCTCCAATACACGATCATCCTCCACCACACGGTCTTATTTTACCATCTTCACAGCAATTACTCATACTCCCAATTAACTTGTTCATTTGTGTGTTTGACTGTTGTCTGCCTCTCTGTTCAAAACCAAGCTCCATGAGAGAAAGGATTTCACCCTGTTCACTGCTGTAATCCCAGTGTGCAGAACGGTGTTTCGCACATCACTTATCACAGGTGCTCAATCAGTACTTGCTGAACAGATCAGTGACTGTCATTGTAGTTGCTAGATGTCCAGACCGTGGTCTGTGCTGGAGAAGATGCCGACTCTTCACCTTATAACATCTCAGGACTGCAAGAGACCAGCTAATCCAACCTCCCCACTTCACACATGAGAAATCTGAATTTCCCCGAGGTGACAGAGCCAGCAAGTGGTAGAACAGGTCTTTCATGTGCCCTGAAACATGCTGCTGACTCACCCTCCTAAAGGCCCTTCTTCTATCTCTGTACCCCACTTCTGAGGAGCCTGCCTTCCCCAATACATAATGAGCTTGCACCAGCTTCCTATGGAGCTGAGCTTCCTGCCTTCTGTTGCTTCTATATATAGCCAAATACCCATCTTGATCCATTTCCTTTTCCCTCTCTGTTCTTCAACTCACCTACCCCATATATATCCACAGCCTCCCACCCACAGAGCTTATCTCTTTCCCTGGCTCTGCAGGAACAGAACTCCCTGCTTCCTCCCATCACTTTCTCCTTTGTACCCCCTTCCGCACTGTAGGTTTGGCACACCAACCCCACCTGCCACTGGTGCCAATATCTCCCTCTCCTGCCCCCAGGCTTTTTGGATTAAAAAAACAAAAACAAAAACAAAAACCAGAAAAAAAAATATAGGGCCTTAGAAATCTTCAGAGTTTTCTGTTGAACCTTACCAAGTTCTGCTGTTTTGCTATCGTTCCTGCCTGGTATCCAACTGGGTACAAGCTCCGAGAAAGTCTGTTTTAGTAGAGTCCTTTCTTTCTGTGCAGTTCAATGTGTAAACCCTGCAGTACGTGCAGATCCTGCAACATGATCCAGTCTCTAGCTCACCACTGGCAGTAAAAGACAAAAAAGTGAGAGTCTCTCTTTCCCTTATTTTCTCTCCATCGTATCTTAGAAAAAGACCTATGTTAGTGAGCCATCCTTTCTATCCATCTAAGTGTCCTAATTAAGAAGGGGCAGAGGCCATGTGCTATACAGTACTGTGTAGACCCACAGAACCTCCCAGTGTTTCCCACACATGCTTGACTGATGCATAACGAAATGTATAGTGGCAAGACAGACAAGATAGGGAGAATGCCTACGAAAAAAATAATAGAGAAATGGATTGTTTTTCAGGCTTCTAGTTTGTCTGAAATTATGTGAAACACTGAGTTAAATGCTAATAGTATATGACAACTTGTAACTTTCAAAGTATCTTCCAGAATTACATCACTGCTAAAACCCACAAACATATCTGGCTTTAGATCTGTGACAACTTAAATATAAGTTTATAGTGATTTAGATGGAAATAATTCCACCAAGAATCCAGATGGCATCATAAACCACAACAGAGCAGATTAAGTGGTCTATGAAGTCATTCTTTGCTGTTACCACACACTGAAATGTACAATATGTTTATTATTTAATGAATGCCACACTATTGCAGAATCTTGGAAACAAGACAAAACTAAAATGGTAAAATTTCATTCAACCAAAAATGGTTTCAGCTTTCTTTCATAGCTATTTTTTTAATAATGTGAAGTATAATATATATTAAAAAATATGTTGGATGGTTCCATATTCTGAAATCAAAATGACCATAATTGACTGCATGCACAAAAATGTTTTTATGTGCATGTCCTTTAAGTACTTGGTAACTTGGTAGTTGCTCACTTCATGGTAGCTAATGAAGTACTTGGTAGTTGCTCACTTCATGGTAGCTTATGAAGAAGGGCCATGAAGGAGTGAAGGAGCCATGGGCTCCAGACTGGGTCTTGCCGAGAACTCTGTCCCTTTGGTTGAGTGAACTTCTCTGGACCTCAGTCTCTCATAAGGAGGCCTGGCAAGATCATGGATCTTCAACCAGTCACCATGATTCTGCAAGAGGCTCTGAGGTCTGACTTGTCAAAGATGAGCATGGCCGCTGCTCTGGGCTTGCCCATGGCTTTCAGCCACTCCTCACTTAACCTTGGGAAACCCTTCCCTACTTGGGCTTCAGGGAAATAAAAAAAGTCATTGTTCCTAAAATAATTATGGGAATCTAGCCCCCCAAATTTCACATGTCTTTTATACCGAATAAGAGTTGTCCTCTTCCCAGGCTTGTTTTGCCCCCCTCCCTTTGCCAACAATAACCAGCTTTCTTTTGGGTAACTCACCCCTTTCACCTTCTCAGGCAGACAGTTTGGGTGGGATTTCAGCCCCTGTCTCATTCGCCCCCAAACCTCTAGTTCTAAGAGTAGGTCTGAGATGGCTTAAGCAACATGGGAATAACCCTCATCGCTGGCCACAGCAATTGGCTGAAAGACAGGACTTTATTCCAACTGAAGACCATCAGACTGGAGACATTTGCTGGGGCTTCTGGGAAAAAAGCTTCACTCTCTTGGTCTCCTACATGCTATAAGAGACCTTCTTCCCGACACACAGGCTAGTACAAAGATAGGAATCCAGGAGGGACTACTGGTTTTTCCCACCCTGAGAGGAGAACGTGGAGCTGACGGAAGCAGCACCACGGGGAGGGAGGCCAGTGGAGCTGACACTGCAGAAGACAGAGCAGAGAGACACTATTGCTAGTGAAATCCCGAGGTGGTTGGACCAAGTCTCACCCAGAAATAAGACTGAACGTTTCCCATGTTGTAAGTCAACAAATTCCCTTTATTGTTCAAGCCAATCTGGGGTTTAGTTTTTTACTTGCAGCTGAAACACCCTTCCTTTCAACTTTAAAACAATCTGAATTCACGGTGCTTCAGTGGCTCAGTCAGTTAAGCATCTGACCCTTGATCCCAGCTCAGGTCTTGATCTCAGGGTCGTGAGTTCAAGCCCCACACTGGGCTTCATACTAGGCATGGAGCCTACTTAAAGAAAACAAATGAAAACAAAAAATGATATGGATTTAAGACTTTTACCTTTTTAAAAAAGAAAATATATCAATATCATAGACAAACACTGAATTTCAGCGCTGTATTTTTCACTGTGAGCACAGATTCATTCATTCATTTAAATACTCTAGTGCACCTACCAGGTGACAGGAACTGGGCTAGAAACACAAGAGTGGGTAAGACATTCATAAGGAATTCATTACAGTGTATGGCAGAGCGACACAGAAAAACTAGTCACTGCAGTCAGAGAGATTAATACAACAGGAGACATAATTATTAAATATAACGTCAGCACCAAGCAAGAAGTAATGGACTATACTTCGATAAACTAAGTCAAGCTTTATGGAAGAGATACTTGATCTGACTGAGAAGGATATGAAATTTACCAAGCATAGCAGAGAGGGGGGAAAAGGGTCTTCCAGACATGTTCAGAGCAGTGACACATGAAATAGCATGGGATATTTGGGAAATTATGTTCTGGTATACCAAGAACGCAGCAGAGAGCAAAAGAAAATGGAGTTGGAGAGGCAGGGCCTTCAAAGACATGCCGAGGAGTATGTACTCAAAGCTAAAGGCTACGAGGAGTCACTGAAGGATGATGAAAAGGGAGAGTGATATGACCAGATCTGCATTTAGGAAGTACCACTCTGGCAGTACGAAGAAAGTGAACAGGAGGGGTGGGGCCACCCAGACAAGGGAAATCATTTAGCAGATTCCTGATATATATCAGGAGAATGATGTTCAAGGTCTAAGGTGAGGGAATGGAGAGGGCAAATGGTAGAAAGGAGGGACTTAATGAGACTGGAGAGTTTGGGGTGATTCTTAGGTTTTTAGGGGGGTGAATGGTGAAAGGGGAAACAGACCAAGAACACATCATTACTGACTACGGTCTGGTTTTGAGCATAATTTTATGAGTCAGTGAAACACGAAGTACAAAATATATCAATGTTAGGAGATGTTACAGGCAATTTTTAGGTTGAAATGGGGGCAGACAGGGGCTTGATCCTAACACTGGGGCAACAGGTTGAACTGGCAGGTGGGTAGACAGAGCAAGACAAGCTTAGGATTCTAGGAAAAGGCAGCGTTCAGAAATGAAGATTCCAGGCAGGCCCCAGTGGATCTCGAGTGGCAGAGCCTGGAGCAGAGTCTCATTTGTCTTTGATAAGTCAGACCTGAGAGCCAGTTGTGGTGATCACGGTGGCTTTTTGAGGATCCCCTGACCTTGGCCAGGTCTCTGCTTCACAGTGAAAGAATAAGGTCCAGAGAGGCTAACTCGCCCAAGGGGGTAGAGCTGGTTATCAGCAGGCCCCAGTGTGGAACCTATGGCTTCTTCACCCATAGGTCACTTCGTGCCACTTCCTCATCAGCTGCCATGAACTGAGCATCTATTATGTTCTTGAAGGACAAGTCAACATCCCTCTGCACTCATCACTTTCACTTCCTTCCTATGCTCAGCTCTTTGGTCAATCCTGAAACTGCAAGTTCAATAGTCAGCCTCACTACTTGCATGGCTTGGAATGATGTTGTGGCTGGCAAGGGTCTAACTACCAGGTCCACAATTATTTCCTGGAGCCTAATGGCTAAAAGGGACCAAAGAACCTCCATCTGGGCAAAAGGGAGGACAAAGGGAAACAGGCTACACCCTGAATTTATGACAGCAACAAAAAATTATTGTTACATTAGGGCCCATAAGTGTGCACTTAAAAATTATGCTATTTATGTAAATGTTTACATTCAAACACTGGCTATTAGAATGTATTTATTTTGCTTCAGAATGGAGAAACAGAAACACCATATTCTAAACTGCTACTGGCTCTGCGTGGTGTAAGAACCCCACACAAATTTAACTGGCATAGGGAAACCAGACAAATCACCAGAAGGCTGAAACAACGGAAGAAAGTTATTCAAACTTTCTTCAATTCCATCAATTCAGAATCTGATTCAGAGAAAGTTTAACCTGCCTTTGTTGTAGACAGGAAGAATGGGATAATTAGGATTTAGGAAGGAATTCAAAAGATTAAGCTATTTAAAATACATCAGAACACTGTGTACATCTATCTGATACAGTGTTTTGAAAATAATCTTTTATTCACTGAGATAGCCACATCAGGATCTCTATTTGCAATAAACTACAAACACTTCCTTATTCAGGTATTTCACTTATTTAGAATGGCCTTCGCCAAATTAGAGGTATTCTTTATCTATGCCTATAATTGAATATAGTCAAGGTCCACCATAAAGAAGAAAAGTGCTTATATATGTTAGTTACACTCTAAAAATGTAAATCATGAGTCTAACCTAATTTACAAACCGCAACGAAACCCTACAATTGCAACTATATAATTTCCAAACGTATTTCTGTTAGAATTGCTTAGGAATTATGAAAAAGAGTTAGCAAATGCATTAAAGTTACAATTTTCCCTAAGTTATAGCAGTTTCAGTCCACTGCGTGAAGTTAGCACCCCACCTTGTGGAAAAGAGTAGGTGCTGTTGAGTGCAAGCACGCCATGTTAATTTCAGAGGACATGCTTGATAAAACCCTGCAACCACCTAACCGCCACTGACTTATACACATGTATGGAATAAGGAATACAAGCCAAAAGATCTCTATTTATTAAAGTAACTAATGTGCTTCCAAAGAGGTAAAGATACCTGTCCCAAAAGAATGATGCCTGTGACACGTATTTGGGTTATTTAGAAAATAAATATTTCATATCAATAGGTTATTATTTCTAGTCGGGCTTTTATCTCCTCTTAGTGTGTTTCTAAAACATAACTTTCATCGTTTTCTAATTGTAACCTTAGAAAATACAAAAAAAATGCTCAAAGACAAAAGCAAAAATCAACCATTATTCAGAACTCAAGAGATGATCCCTTTACCCTTTGTACCACCCTAAAAAATACTGGATCACTTAAATCCAGTCTGTAACGGAAAGCATTCTAAGATGATCTCACGTTTCTAAAACTGAAATGATTTCTTATCTTGTAATTTAACCAACTTCCTTCCCAATCTGTCATGGTTCAAAAAAACATTCCATTTGTCTGAATATGCCCTGCACTTTCCAACTTCCTTACTTTTCCCTCACATGATCCTCCCCTCTTCATATTCTCCTACCTTTTAGAGAAGTCGCCTCCCCTCTTAACCCAACACTTTAGCCCTGAGATCTCTCCTTCCCCAGCATTCAAAGCACTTACTTTTTTTCGTGGAAAAAAAAGAAAAGCGCACACACACACACACCACAGTTTTGAAGTTTCCTATGAAACTCTCGGTTTGGTCAAACACCTGAGGTAATTCATCATCACTACTGCTTTTTTGGCGCCACCCCTTCTGGAACTTTCTGTCCCCTTGCTCCACTCCTAACCAGTTGCTCTCTAGGCCTGCTGTATGTGCTGGTCTTCACGTGGGAACTCAATTCACTGCCATCTTGAAAATTCCCTTCGCTTCTCTTCTGGGCTGAGGCCTAGATTCCAGGACCACAGTCTTTCTCCTTCTTGGGTTCCTCTTGTTTTTGTGGAGCACATTCTTTGTGAAAACGCACATGGGAATCGGTTTGAGGACTGCTCTAGTCACTATTCTGAATGACACCTGGACCCAGTGTGACTCCTTTACTTTTTCTTTTTGGAAACTTTTGGTTATCTTCTCTTTATCCCTGGTTCTGAAGTTGCATGATGATGTATCTTGTGTGACTATAGTTTAACTGGCCTGGGGACAGTCCTTAAGTTTGAAGGCCATGTCATTGCAGTTATGGAAATTTTTCTTGAGTGATCTTATTTTTTTATTTTTTGGTGATTAAAGTTTTGCCTGTGTTCTTGTTCTTTCTGGATAGTACTTCCCCAACATCCAGTTTGATTATGTAATTTTCTTATCTTTTCTCTAATGGTTTTACCTTATTGTTCTGCTTTATACCAGAATTCTTCAATATGATCTTTAAATATTTTAATTTTTTTATTCCTACAGTCAAAATTTTAATAGCCAAGGGTCTTTCTAGTTCTAGGAGGTTTTTAAAAAAAAGGTATCATTCTTTAAAGACACATTGTCCTAGGATGCCCAGGTGGCTCAGTTGGTTAAGCATCTGACTTTGGCTCAGGCCATGATCTCAGAGCCCTGAGTAGCCCGGAGTCAGGCTCCCTGCTCAGCAGAAAGTCTGCTTCTCCTGTTCCCTCCCTCCTCCTCCTGCTGCTCGAGTGCTCATGCACCCCCCCAATTTAATAAAATATTTAAAAAAAAAAGTCCTTTCATTTCCCTGAAGATACCGTTTTCCTTTAAGTCCTCCCTCCACCCCACTCTTTGATTTGCCCTTTCCTCTGATTCCTTTTCTCAAAGTTCCTTCCCCAGTTAGTTTTGCTTTTCCTTATGTTTGAAGCTTCCTTCCAATGTCTGAACCTGTGGATGCCAGTTCAAGTCAGTGATTCTCAAGAAGGGGGTGGACTTCTCCCTAGGGCCAATCAGCAAGGTCTGGAGACAGTTTTGGTCGCCAAGGTTGTGGGGTGAGAGGTGGGGAAAGGAGGAGTGCTAATGGCATCTAGTGGTAGAGGCCAGGGATGCTGCTTAACGTCCCATAATGCAGAGAACAGCCTCTGCACACAATTCACCTGACCCCAAATGTCAGTAGTGTTGATGCTGAGAAACCCTGGTTCGTATTAAACAATGAGGCAGGGCGCCTGGGTGGCTCAGTGGGTTAATGCCTCTGCTTTCGGCTCAGGTCATGATCTCAGGGTCCTGGGATCGAGGCCCACATCGGGCTCCCTGCTCAGCGGGGAGCCTGCTTCCCCCTCTCTCTGCCTGCCTCTCTGCCTCCTTGTGATCTCTCTCCCTCTGTGAAATAAATAAATAAAATCTTTAAAAAAATAAAATAAAATAAACAATGAGGCATTAGAAGGTAGACTGAAAGCTCTGTGTCCTGGGCAGGGCTCGTTAAGGGGAGGATAAAAGTAGTCAGGACTCCACCATTTCACTGGGGGAAATTCCGTGTCAGAACTTACAGTTCATACTCTTGAGCAAATCGGTTTCCCCCAAACTAATCTTTAATCTCCTGCCTAGGTGAAATAAATGTAGCATTCTAGGAACTGATCCGAAAGGAGACCTAAGTGATACATATTGGGGGGATAAAATTATACCCTCTCCTAAGCCCTCTGTTCACAGGGCACGACGGTCTTACCCCATCCACAATTTGGCTTGGTGTTCCCAAAGCCAAAAACCTTTTTAGTTCAACCTCTCCAGCTGGGTTTTCTGCCAGGATAGGGTAGAGGGTCTGGGAGTTTCACTGGTCTGTAGGCAGGCTTCAACCAAGTGGTCTCTTTTTAGCCCCAATATATACTCTAGGCTCCAGAGGTAGTACTTCCCAGTGATGCTTTTATTAATTAGCACTACCTGGTGACACTTTTATTAATTAATTCCTAAGGTTTATAGTATTTGTGCTTATGCCTTTCCAACTGCACCAAAAGTTTCTTGAGGCAAAAGGGCACTTTCTTTCCTTATTTGTGTTCCTCATAACACTTGGCCCAAATTTGCACACAGAAACTAATCAATTGATATCTACTTCTGATTTTCAAGAAGGATGTCACTTTGGGGAAGGCACAGCTTCCAGGAGCTGTTCTACCTATCTCAAGCAAAGAAGTGACCATAAAACAAACACCAATATTGCAACCTCAGCGAGGCACTCAGTGAACCAAATCTTTAAATAAAAACACTCTCCAGGTGGAAAGACTGCTCTAAATCCATATAACGCCTTTTCAACTCAGGAGAGGAAAATCGTCCTTAGCAAGGATATACGATGTTTCTAAAAAAGAAATGACACAACCTCTCCTTATCTTCCCCAGGCCGGATTAGTCTGTAATACACACTAGAGATCTCCACTCCAGCCGCCATTCCGAAGCTGAGTCCTCTCCGCCTCCCAGGAGCGGTAACACAGGGCGCCACGGCGCAATGTTCAGCAGTGCACCGCCACCTGGTGGAAGCAGGAGGGGATGACGGCAACGGGGGCTGCGGCGGCAGAGTACAGTAACAGAAGTCCTCTGACACCTGAAAAGACTCTCCAGGACCATTTCTAAAATTTGAAGGACCTTTTCGTTTGGGACAGGGGGAGAAGAAAGAGAAAAAGAGGGAGAGAGAGTTCAAGGGCAAGGGACTTAGGAAATGGTTTTGAATCAGGGCAGGAAGGGCCCGTGTGGTACCTCTGACTCCTAGGTTGCATCTAGGCCCCTTGAGCCAAGGCAGAGGCTGTTGATTCATTGGGGCAGCATGACATATTATTTATAAAGACGCTCAGAGGCAGGGATGCTCCACCTAGACTTCCAAGTCACTGATGGCAACTCCATTTTTAAAACTGCTCAGACCAAAAGCTTCGTAGTTCTCACTTTTCTTCACATCCTGTATATCCAATCTGTCAGGAAATTCTATTAACTCTACTTTCACGATATACCCAGAGTCCAACCATTTGCCCTTATTCCTATCCCCACTGGTGCAAGCCACACTACTTCTTGTTTGGACTGCTCTGACAGCCTCCTAACAGGTCTGACAGGTCTCCTTGGTTTCACCCTTTACCCTAGTCTATTTGTAGCACAGCAACCAGAGTAATCTGTTTAAAACAGCTCTCCATTTCCCTCAAAGTAAGACAGGCAGTCCTTACAATGGCTGACAAGGCCCTAGATGCCCTGCCTCCTGCCCCACCCTCCCAACTCCTCTCCAACTTTCCCCTCCTCTGACTTGGCTCCAGCCACCAGGACTCTGCTATTCCCCCTGCATCCAGGAATGCCCACACTTGATGGCTTTCCCAGAGAACATTCCTTCTGCCTGAAACACTATCTTGTCAGGCAACCTCATCTTCTTTAAAGACCTACGGGCAAATGCAATTTTTTTCCTGTCAGAATTCCCAATCCCCCATCCCTGTATAATCTTCCCATAGCATTCACCACCTCCTAACAAGTTTTATGATTTTTTTACTCACTATGTGCAGTATCACTGTCTTTCTGACCCAGCTGAAGTTCAGTAAGCTGCATGATGGCAGGAATTTTTTTTTTTTGTATGTTTTGTTCATGGGCATATCCCAACTGCCTATAACAAGCTCTGGCCAATGGAAAGCAAAGATTTATTGTTAAATAAACAAAGTTTAAAAAAAAAAAAGGAAGGAAAACTGTGGCACCTGGGTGGCTAAGTCAGTTAAGCATATGCCAGGGTCCTGGGATTGAGCTGGCATGGGGCTCCTTGCTCAGAGGGGAGCCTGCTTCCCCCTTCCCCTCTGCCTGCCGCTCCCCCTGCTTATTCTCTCTCTCCCTTTCAAATAAATAAATAAAATCTTAAAAAAAAGAAACATGTAAATTCCTTAATTGCTAGGCATATGCTGATTTATTAAAAAAAAGTAGGAAAACATTCAAATTCTGACTACTATTGCATCACAAATTTGGGAAAACTGAAAATCTTTTTTTTCGAAGATTTTATTTTTAAGTAATCTCTATACCCAACATGGGGCTCAAACCCACAACGCTGAGATCAAGAGTCACATGATCTACCGACTAAGCCAGCCAGGCACCCTGGAAGAGTGAAAATCTTTCTAAGGTTTTAAGCATCAGAAACACGTTTCTGTATTTATTCTTGTCATATTTATGTCTATGAATATGAATACAGGGCATAGAAAGTTTTACTTAGTGATCAGAACAACTGTTTAGGATATCTATTACATTTGTTTCTACCCCACATGGTATTTATACTCTTTAATATGTTTACTACATTTACTTTAAATCAAGAATTCAATCAACAACTTGCAGAATGATAAGCGGGAAAGGGCTGACATGCCCTTTAATGTCAACAAGTTTCTTAACTTGGGCTTTTTTGTTTTTTAACTATTTTTCAAATTAAGGTAAAACACACATAAAAATACTTGTGTATGTATATAAGTACAAACATGTTTACTTCAGTATTCAGTGAAAAACTGAAAACCACAAGAGGGAAATGGCACCTCATCAATAATATAAACTACTAGGCAATCATTCAAAAGTGCAAAGTAGACCAATCCGTACCAACACGAAAAACTATCAAGGTACAGAATTACATGCAAAAATTCTGAAAACAATATAGGGTTTGATTTATAAACTAGCCATCCCCTGCCCTATCCCCTGTTTATGTTTATATATGTACATGTAATTTATAATATATTTTTATAGTACATGCACAAAGGAGGGGAAAGGTCATACCAGCAGGTATAACTCAATGTTTACTTCTAGAAAGTGGGACTAGGATAGGAACAGGGAAGCCCTACTTTTTATTTTATATAAAGTAAAGAAGCTCTTTATTGTCTGCAGTCTTTAATAAATAAAAAAATAGGAAATAAAATTTGGGAAGAAAAGAGTAAAGGAACAGAAAAATAGTCACAATCCTGCCATAGTTGATTGTGGGGGCATAGTTAATAAAGATCTGCAGAAATATACATATATAGAAGTAGTATCTTATACAGATTTGGCACTCTTTTAATATTTTTTGAATAAATGAACAAATAAATAGCTTTCTTGGTAAAACAGTATAAGCTTACTTATAGAGTAGTGGGAAATCTAGTTATATGACCCCAAAGTTAAGTTGGCTCCAATTTTTAACCCTTGAAATCGGTTTTCAGCAACTCTGGCTATTTCATGTTAAAAAAAAAAAAGCCTACTCTGTTATTCTTACATGTAGTTTTGAAAATGTTTTATTCAAGTGTCACTGAGTTTTTTTCCTTGGTGATATGACCTAAAAGGGCTAACTCATGCTCTAACAGAAGTTGCACAGAGTAATGGTTGTCAAGGAAGGCAGTTAACAGATAAGGCTCAGACTGGGAAGCAAAGAGAAGGATGAACCAAAATCCACAGCGCAATGCCCTGAGCCTCCCATGGCTCCCAGGGGGTGGGTGTCCCTGTTGAAACGCAGGCCAGTGTGGAGACTGATGCTCTCCAGGAAGAAAGCTTTGGTTTGATTTTTCACTTACCTTCATATAACACAGCTCTGGTAATTGGTTCTGTTTGGAGAAGTTACTATCCAATCTTCCTGAAAGATACTACTTTAGCTACTTTTTACTTTAGAACTAATCCCAGTGGAAATTACATTTTCTTTAGGAGGCGTTTCAAGATATTTTTTTTATATAAGTAATTTCAGAGATAAACATTTGTTTCCTTGTTTTTGTTTTGCTTGTTTGTGTGTGTGTTTTTGCTTAGCTTTTGCTCTTCATCTTTCTAACCTTAGTTGCTTTATTCCAGGGGGGTTGAGATGCTTTTTCTCAAGGAAAGCCTGTTTCATTTTAAATGCTAAACTATGCAGAGAAACATAGACTAATAGAATTAAAAAGTACACCACAAATAATTATTTCTCTCTACTCCTGTGTAATAAATAGGATGTATTCCATACCTTAAGATTTTAAACACCATTTTAAAAACTATACTGAATCAAAGGAATCAGGGGAAATTCGAATGAAGTTTCTGTAACAAAAATAGGTCATCGCTACCATTTAATAAGCAAAATTATATTAATTTAAAATGTAGCTTAAAATCTACTATATATTTATATCTAGCATAACAGACAAATATGAGCATTTAAATATTTTTCCTACAAACCAGCAAAAACATTTAGAAATTTATTGAGTAATTCCATATCAGAATAAGTTATAAACCAAACAACAGAAAATTTCTATGCTACTTGAGTAATTCTAAGTGGTTAACAATTGATAATCTGTATCTCCTGATTTCTGGGAAGATCTTTTATGTTTCTGGAAGAGCTGGCTTGTGTTGCCAATGTGGGTTTTGGCTTCTCACCAGAACCAAGTGTGAATCAATGCACTTTTATTCCTAAAGTGCTCTGAGCGATTTGGATGAGACACCTTGCCGAGGCACAGAGTGCAATTACTGTTAATGCTTTCAAATACTGCAAGCTTTCTGCTTCACTTAAAAAGTCTGGAACTCAAACTACAGAGTAAGAGTCAAGGCCTTTAACCATTAGTGTATTACGTATTGCTAGGAAATTGCAGTTGGTACAGTTCTATCAAGGGGAAAAAAAAAGAAAAGAAAATTGGTGAGTTGGGGGGGGTTGCTACTTAGACAAACAGTCCAGAATAGATTTCAATATAGAGAACATATTAAAACTCTGACTTTAATTAGAAAATTAATTTGACTTTGGTTCTGGCAACATGGCAATATAAACTAACCTGAAAACTCTCCTATAAACAGATTAAATGCTGTAAGAAATGTAACAAAATATTCTTTTATCTGAAGTAGAAAGAAGGGAAATCCCTATTTGCCAGAAATAAGAAAAATGAAAGAGGAGAGACCGCTTGTGACACAGAGTTCTGGGAGGAAGACTAACTGTGTCAGTAGTAGAGGGTCGGGGTTTAAGGCCCCCCATGGATTCTAGAGGACAGGCCACAGAGGAACAACACATTGACAGTTGGTATTTCCATGAGAGTAACAGCTCCCTATATTTGAAAGAGGGCTCTGGGGCTCAGTTCTTAGTCCTCTTCTAATTTCTATCTATACTTAGTCCCTAAGTGATCTCATCCAGCTTCTTGTTTTAAGTACAACCAGGTAAACACAGAAGACTCCAAATGCACATTCCAGACCAGAGCTCCCTCCTGAACTTCAGACTCACAGATTCAACTGCACAGGCAGCATCTTACATGTTTATAGACATCCCACACTTAGTCCTCCTCCTTCCTCATGCAATGTTCTTTGCCTAAATTAATGGCATTCCATTTTTCTGGTAACTCGGACCAAAATCTGGATGTCATCCTCTACTCCTCATCTCTTTCCCACACCCACACACAGGTAAAATTTAGCTCTATCCTCAAAATATATCCAGAATCTGATGCCTTCCCATCATATACACATCCACTTTTGGCACTGTGGTCCAAACCCTACTGGTCTCTCATAGGATCACTGCTATGGCCTCCAAACTTCTTTCCTTGCTTCTGTCCCTCTCCTCTTCAGTTTAGTCAGCAATCAAAATGATCCTATTAACAACATGCTACTAAACAACCCATGAGTCAATGAAGAAGTCAAAGAAGAAATAAATACATGGAGACAAATGAAACTGGAAATACAACGGTCCAAAATCTTTGGGACACAGAGAAGTAGTTCTATGAGAGACATTTATAGCAATGCAGGCCTACCGCAAGAAACAAGAAAAATCTCAAATAAACAAGCAAACCTTATATCTAAAGGACCAAGAAAAAACAAACTCAAAGTTAGTAAAAGGAAGGAAATTATATAAAGATCAGAGTGCAAATAAATGAAATAAAGACTAAAAAGGCAATAGAAAAGATCAACGAGACCAAGAGCTGGTCTTTTTGAAAAGACAAACAAAATTGATAAACTTTAGCCAGACTCATCAAGGAAAAAAGAGGACCCAAATAAATAAAGTCAGAAATGAAAAAGGAGAAGTAACCACCAATACCACAGAAATACTAAAGATTATGAGACCACTATGAAAAATTATATGCCAACTAATTGGACCACCTAGAAGAAATGGATAAATTCCTAGAAACAGATAATCATCCAAAGCCGAAACAGGAAGAAAATCTGAACAGGCTGATTACTAATAACAAAATTAAGTCAGTAATTGAAAAACCCTTAACAAACAAAAGTCCAGGACCAGGAGGATTTATAGAAATTCTGCCGGAGGCCAGCTCCGGCAATAGTCAGGGTCCCCGAAGGAAAGGATGGCGTCGGCGAGACGAAATGAGGAGACGGACTCGGATGATGTTTCAGGAGTCTCCCGAAAACTCAGGGCTCAGGGTGTTTTATTTATAACATTGTAACAAAGGATGACCAAAGACATAACCAAGATGATTATTTACTGGTCAAAGGAATCTTTGTAGATGCACCTGGTGTTTTTTCCCCAGAGGCTTGATAGACGAAGCCTGTTTTGCTTATCTGTATTGTGCTCTTTTCTATGGTCACTCCTAGTCTTGTACAAAGTTATGGGCCCCGCGCAAGGTCATTCAGCCCCAAGGCTAAACACGGCTTGCCCTGGAGGAGGCACAGCATAGCGCCAGACTCTATTTCTGGCACGCATCCCGGACTCTACTCGGGCCTGTTTATCTATAGAAAGAGTAAATTAACTATACCTGGAAAAAGTGAGTTGTTTAGACTATTTTTCCTCTAGTAACTAGGTTTGTTTATATATATATATATATATATATATATATATATATATATATATGTTGATTAATAATACGGGATCTACAAATAGCAAAGCCAACCTATGTTTAACAAATCTAGTCTATTCTTACCATTCATATTAATATGCGTTATTTGAGCTGCAAGCCGCTTTTAATTGGAAGGGGTTGATTAATGCTATACCCATTGCAATACTCCTCGCCTTGCAGGAGGGCAGTGCCTCATGCCTTGCAGTGGGGGTTCACCTTCTTGTGCCATGCAGATGGCTCACATTAAAATTCCCCTTAAACTACTCCATAATATAGAGGAGGAAGGAAAGCTTCCATATACATTTTATGAGACCAGCATTACCCTGATACCAAAACTAGACAAAGATACCACAAAAAAAGAAAACAATAGTTGCATATCCCTGATGAACACAGATGCAAAAATCCTCAACAAAATATTAGCAAACCACATTCAACAACATGTTGAAAGGATTATTCACCACAATCAAGTGGGATTTATTCTGGGGGCATGAGGATGGCTCGGTATTCATAAAATCAATGTGATACACTACATCAACAAAATGAAGGATAAAAATCATACGATTATCTCAGATGCAGAGAAAGCGTTTGACAAAATTCAATATCCATTTATGATAAAACCTCTCTCAACATCCATTCACGATAAAACATCTCAATAAAGTGGGGTTAGAGAAAACATACCTCAACATAATAAAGGCCATATATGAAGGGGTGCATGGGTGGCTCAGTCAATTAAGCATCTGACAGCTCAGATCATGATCTTGGGGTCCTGGGATCGAGCTCTGCATCAGACTCCATGCTCAGCAGAAGTCTACTTGGGATTCTCTCCCTTTCCCTCTTCCTCTCTCCCTGCTTGCTCATTCTCTCTCAAGTAAATAAATAAATCACAAAAAAATAATAAAGGCCATATATGAAAACCCACAGCTAACATCATACTCAATGATGAAAAACTGAGAGTTTTTCCTTTAAGATCAGGAACAAGACAAGGATATCCACTCTCACCACTTCTCACAACACAGTACTAGAAGTCTTAGTCACAGCAATCAGACAAGAAAAGAAATAAAAGGCATCCAAATTGGTAAGAAAGAATTTAAACTGTCACTGTTTACAGATGGCATCATACTATATACATAGAAAATTTTATAGACTCCACCAAAAGACTATTAGAATAAACGAATTCAGTAAAGTTGCAGGGCATAAAACTAATACACAGAAATCAGTTGCATTTCTATACTCTTAACAAAGTAGCAGAAAGAGAAATTAAGAAAACAATTCCATTGGGGTGCCTGGGTGGCTCAGTGGATTAAGCCTCTGCCTTTGGCTTAGGTCATGATATCAGGGTCCTGGGATCGAGCCCTGCATCAGGCTCTCTGCTCAGCGGAAGGCCTGCTTCCCCTTCTCTCTCTGCCTGCCTCTCTGCCTACTTGTGATCTCTCTCTCTGTCAAATTAGTAAGTAAAAATCTTAAAAAAAAAAAAAAAAAAAAGAAAACAATTCCATTTACAACTGCACCCAAAGTAATAAAATACCTAGGAATAAACGTAACTAAGGAGGTGAAAGATCTCATCTCTGAAAACTATAAAACACTGATGAAAGAAATTGATGACAACACAAAAAATGGAAAGTCATATCATGATCATGGATTGGAATCATACCATTAAAAAGTTCATACTACCCAAGCAATCTAAAGATTCAATGCAACACCATCAAAATACCAACAGCACTATTGACAGAATTAGAATAAATGACCCTAAAATTTGTATAAAACCACAAAACACCCCAAATAGACAAAACAATCTTGAGAAAGAACAAAGCTGAAAGTACCACAATTCCAGATTTGAAGATACTACAAAGCTGTAGTATAAAAAAAGTAAGTTACTGGCACAAAAACAGACTCATAGATCAATGTAACAGAATACAGAGCCCAGAAATAAACCCATGCTTATATGGTCAGTTAATCTATGACAAAGGAGGCAAGAATATACAATGGGGAAAAGATAGTCTTTTCAATAAATGGTGCTCGAAAAATTGAACAGCTATATAGAAAATGATGAAACTGGACCACTTGCTTAAACCACACATAAAAATAAACTCAAAATGAATTAAAGACCTAAATGTGAGACATGAAACCATAACACTCCTAGAATAAAACACAGGCAGTAATTTCTTACATATTGGCTGTAGAAACATTTTTCTAGATATGCTTCCTAAGATAAGGGAAACAAAAGCAAAAATAAACTATTAGAATTACGTCAAAATAATAAGCTTTTGCACAGCAAAGGAAACCATCAACAAAACAAAAGGCGACCTACTGAATGGGAGAAGATATTTGCAAATGGTATATTCAACAAAGAGTTAATATCCCCCAAATATAAAGAACTTATACAACTCAACACCAAAACCCCAAATAATATGATTGAAAATGGACAAGGACCTGAAGAGACATTCTTCCAAAGAAGACAAGCAGATGCCAACAGGCACATGAAAAGATGCTCAACATCAAGGAACTGCGAATCAAAGCCACAATGAGATACCTCCTTCCCCCTGTCAGAATGGCTTGAATCAAAAATATAAGAAATAACAAAGAGTTGGTGAAGATGTGGAGAAAAAAGAACTCTTTGCACTGTTTGTGGGAAGGCAAAGTGCTGTAGCCACTGTGGAAAACTGTATGACAATTAACTCAAAATACTAAAAACAGAAAAACCATATGATCCAATAATTCCACTATTGGGTATTTACCCAAAGAAAAGAAAAACACTAATTTGAAAGTAAACATGCACCCCATGTTTACTGCAGCATTATTTACAATAGCCGGGATATGGAAGCAACCCAGGGTTCACTGACAGATGAATGGATAAAAATGATGTGGTATATATACATAAATATGTACACAAACATACACCCACACACAACAGAATATCAGCCATAAAAAGGTATGAAATCTTACCATTTGTGATAAGATGGATGGGCCTGGAGAGAATTATGTTAAGTGAAATAAGTCAGACAGAGAAAGACAAATACCATACGATTTCACTTAGATATGAAATCTGACAAACAAAAAAATTAACAAACAAAAAGCAGGGGTGAGGTACAGGCTTTCAGTTATGGAATGAGTAAGTCATAGGAATAAAACGTACAACATAGGGAATATAGTCAACAGTCTTGTAATTGTGTTTTATGGTGACAGATGGTAGCTACACTTCAGGTGAGCATAGCATAATGTATAAACTCATCAAATTATTATGTTGTACACCTGAAACTAATGTAACATTGTATATAAACTATACTTCAATTATATGGCCAAAATCAACAGGACGGGAAACAACAAGTGTTGGAGAGGATATGGAGAAAGGGGAACCCTCTTTCACTGTTGGCGGGAATGCAAGTTGGTGCAGCCACTTTGGAAAAGTGTGGAGATTCCTCAAAAAACTAAAATTAGAGCTACCCTATGACCCTGCAATTGCATTACTCGGTATTAACCCCAAAGATACAGCTGTAGTGAAAAGAAGGGCCATATGTACCCCAATGTTCCTAACAGCAATGTCCACAATCGCCAAACTGTGGAAAGAGCCGAGATGCCCTTCAACAGACAAATGGATGAAGAAGATGTGGTCCATATATACAATGGAATATTACTCAGCCATCAGAAAGGATGAATACTCAACTTTTATATCAACATGGACAGGTCTGGAGGAGATTATGCTGAGTGAAATGAGTCAAGCACATAAAGTCAATTATCATGTGGTTTCATTTACTTGTGGAACATAAGGAATAAAATGGAGGACTCTAGGAGAAGGAAAGGAAAAGTGAATTGGTGTAAATTGGAAGGGGAGATGAACCATGAGAGACTGTGGACTCTAAGAAACAAACTGAGGGTTATGTGGGGTAGGGGGGAAAGGGGATGGGTGAGCCTGGTGGTGGGTATTAAGGAGGGCACATATTGCATGGAGCACTGGGTGTGGTGCATAAACAATGAATCTTGGATCACTGAAAAAATAAAGTAAGAAAAAATGAAAAAGTAAAAAATAAATAAAAGTAAGAGCATATCACTTCTCTACCTAAAACCTCCCAATGCCTCCCCATTTCACACAAGGGGGGAAAAAAATCTAAGACTAAAAATGAATCACAAGGTCTTAAAAAAATCTGATCTCGGGATGCCTGGGTGGCTCAGGTGGTTGTGTCTGCCTTCAGCTCAGGTCATGATCCCAGGGTTCTGGGATCGAGTCCCACAGTGGGCTCCTTGCTCAGTGAGAAGCCTGCTTCTCCCTCTGTCTGCTGCTCCCCCTGCTTGTGCTCTCTTCTCTTTCTCTCTCTGACAAATAAATACATAAAATCTTAAAAAAAAAATCTGATCTCTGTATCCTCACACTAACTTCTGTGGGCTCATAATGTACTCAGCTCTTTCTCCCTTACTTTGCTTTGGTCAATTTGACCTCTGTTATTTAAAAAACATGCCAGGTACAGCCCCACCTCAGGTTCTTCTTTGCAGTTACTATTTCCTCTCTAAGAATTCTCTTTTCCCAGATGGCTTTATACCTTCACTTCCCTTTCAGGTCTTTTTTCAAATGCCACTTTCCTGGCCACTTTGCCTAAAATTGCAACTTCCCTCTAACCCCCTCAATATTCTGTATTCCCTTCCTCTGCTTTAGTTTTCTCCTTAGCATTTAATGCTAATACACTATACATTTTACTCGATTATCTTGTTTATTGTCTCCCCTTCGGAATGCAAGCACCATCAGGGAAGAGATTCTTATATGTTTTAACTACTATATCATTAACATTCAGAAAATACTCAATAAGTATTATTAAATAAATGAATGAATGCTAAATATGTATTTATGAGGGAAAAAAAATTCAATCTCAAATTCTAAATGCAGAATGCATTCAAAGGAAGGTCAAAACCAAAACATATTCTCAGGCAAACAAAAACCATGGAAAGAATAAATCACTTATAGACCTTCCACAGAAGAATAAAAGATATATTCTGAAAGAAAGACATTGGGTCCAAAAGGAAGGAGTAGCAAGAATAAGCAGAGAAAATAAATCTAAATAAGCACTGACTGTATAAAACAATAACAGTAATAAGTAATTTGGGTGGTATAAAAACAAGATAGAACCAAAACACAAAACAATAATACGTAAGATGGGAAGAGGTGTTTATAGTTAAAATATTCTAAAAGCCTTGTTTTTCAGGAGGAGAATGGAGATATTAAGTTTTTGACTTTAAGCTAGGTAACCATGAGACAATGTAAGAAAAATGTCTTGGAGAATAGAATAATTTCCATTCCAGGAGAAGGGAAAACGGGAGGATAAAGAAACCTCACTTAATCCAAACAGAAGACAGAAAAGGAGGATAAAAAGTTTCAAAGTATGGTAAGTAGAAAGACCCAAATAAAATAGCAGAAACAAATCTAATACATTAATAATCACAATAAATGTGCATGTACCAAATGTGCTAGTTAAGGGACAATGATTCTTGGTTTTGAATTTTCAAAATTGTGTTATATGTCATTTAAAGAAGATACACCTAAAACACAACCACCAAAAGGTAAACATAAAGAGATGGACAAAGATACGCCATGTGAACACTACAGCACAGATTACAAAAGTGTAAGAGAGTATTATGAAAATATTTATGCCAACACATTTGTAAACTCATAAAAAATAGATATATCCCTAGAAAAATATCTTAGCAAAATTGACATAAGAACAAACAGGATGCCTAAAGAGTTTATAACCATGACAAAAAGAACACATCAGGGCCAGGTCTTTTTATACACAAGTTCTACAGAATTTAAAAAGTAACTCCAAATTTATACAAATTCCTTCTCAAAACAAGAAGTTGTATATTCACATAATCAGATTAGTGTAACCTTGATACCAAAACTAAAGAACAGCACAAGAAAGGAAAAGTACAGGGCAATCTCACTCATGAACATTAATGAAATTCTTCCTAAATAATATACTTGCAAACAAAATCTAGCAATGTGTTAAAATGTAACTCACTACGAAGAAACTGGGTTTATTCCAAGAATCCAACAATAGTTCATACCCACGAAAACAGATAAGATGTAATTGCCCATGAAAACAGATAAGATGGGAAAAACAATACGATCATCTGAGATAAAGAAAAGATATTTAATAAAAATCAACAATCAAATACTATTTAAAATTAAAATCTTGGCAAATTTTTAAAATCAAAAAGACTATAAGGATGACTGCTACACCGCTTTTATTAGTTACTGTTCTGGAAGTTCTAAAAACAAAATGAGAAAAAGAAATAAAAGGTGTAAAGATTAGAAAGAATTATAATCATTACTATTTGCAGATAATATTATCTTTGTAGATAACATAAAAGTGTACAAATGACTGGAATTAATTAGTGTGTGGCAAGGTGGTTCTTTTAAGATCACTATACTCAAATCAATTATATTTCTATATACTGCAACATAGGAAATCCCCTTAAAAGGTATATCGCTTACAATAATATGACAATACAAGATACACAGAATAAAAACAACAAAAAATACGCAACTCTTATGAAAATTAGAAATGGTACTGAAAAGCATTTAAGGAAACCTAAATAATGCAGAGACAGATGATGCCCCTGGATAGGAAGATATCATCATATAGATTTAAGTTCTCCTCAAACTGATGCATTGATTCAGTTCAATTAAAATAAAAATTTTAACATGTTTCTTTGTGAACTTGCCAAAGCTAACTCAAAAATCCATGTGAAAAAAGAAAGAATCCCTAAGACACTTCTGAAGAGTAAGACTATGGGAGCTTGATATTAGGAATAGAAAAACCAACCAGTCAATAAAGAAGAAAGTTCACATACAGATTTTTACATACAGAGAAACTTGATATATCAGTGATAGCATTGCAGATAAGTGAAAAAAGGAGTATTCAATAAATAGTCCTGACCCAGGACTGGTACCTGCTGGTACCTACTATACTAGACATTTCAGATCTGATTGTTCAATATTCTTGGCTAATAAGGGCTCTGCCAGCAAATGTAGTGATCACTACTGATTTCTTCAACATGACTCCTTTTCCCCAGTCTTGTGAGCTCCATGGAAGGTATAATGGATAGCTGTCTAGGGTGCTGCAGGTACAACTCCCCTCAGCTGTAGTGAAAAAAGAGAAGAGTAAGTGGATTCCTCCCTTGAAAAAAACTTGGTGGGAAGGGTCTCTCCACCTGGCTTCTCCCCCAAGTGCAGCATATGGCATAGCCAGCAGGAAGGACAACAGGCATGCATGTTCATGCTGCTACCCTCAATGTCTTCCTCTGCATCTCTGATGGAAACTCTTCCCAGCTTCAGATTCATGAGTAGAGACACTTTTAGGAATGACATAGTATTTTTTCCTCTAAAAACGGTTACAATGCCCCAGCAGTAAATTAATTGATGAGAGAAAGTAATCTAACAGTGATACCACTTTGATAGTAAGACAAAATAACGGCATTTTAAAAATTCAAAATCTTGGGGTGCCTGGGTGGCTCAGTGGGTTAAAGTCTCTGTCTTCGGCTTAGGTCATGATCTCAGGGTCCTGGGATCAAGCCCCGCATCACCCCCTCTCCCTCTGCCTGCCTCTGCCTACTTGTGATCTCTCTCTGTCAAATAAATAAATAAAATCTTTTAAAAAAATTCAAAATCTTTGGCTTTTGTATTAAAGTGAATCAAAACTTGTATGGACCTAGATGTTGAGTAAAACATGTCAGACAGAGAAAGACAACGATTTCACTTATAATGGAATCTAAAAACCAAAATAAACAAACAAAGCAGAAACAGACCCATAGAAACAGAGAAAAACTGGTGTCTGCCAGAGAGAGAGGGTGAGGGGATGGGCAAAATGGATGAAGGGGAGTGGGAGGTACAGGGTTCCAGTTATGGAACATGTAGGTCACGGGAATAAAAAGTTATAGCATAGGGAATACAGTCAATGGTATTATAATAGTGTTGTATGGTGACACATGGGAGCTATACTTGTGGGGAGCACCGAATAATGCATAGAGCTGTCATATCACTATGTTGTATACCTGAACCTAATGTAACATTGTGTGTCAGCTAGACTTCAATTAATAAATAAATAAATTAAAGTGAATGACACCCAACTTACAGGGTTCTAAAGTGCCTATAACAATCTTCCTATAGGGGCCCCTGGGCGGTTCAGTTGGTTAATGTCTAACTCTTGATTTTGGCTCAGGTCATGATCTCAGAGTCCTGACATTGAGCCCCTGATGAGTCCATGCTGAGCATGGAGACTGTTTAAGATGCTCTCTCTCTCCCTCTGCCCCTCCCTCCACTCTCAAAAAAACCCCCCAAAACAAACCCCACAATTTTCCTGTAGATAACAATCTTCCAAATATTTCATTAAACTATGAAATTCAGCAAATAGACAATACAGCTGCTGATGGACCTGCAGGGAAATAGTCAGTATGTATGCTAAATTAAAATCGGAGCCTCTAATTGGATGCAATTTCAGAAAGAAGAATATATACGCAATTGGGTAAAAAGATACTTGTTCTTTATCTTGAAAACAATAACTAATTGCAATTATTCAACTTTTATATTTAAGTAGTCTTTATCACTGCTAAATTATAATACTATATTCCACTTGTGTAAAAAAATCACCATTGTATTCTCCAAATTCTCCACCAATTCTAATATACACTCTAAGAGATTCAATCACATTTTTAGTCTCTGATGCCTTGAAAAATCCCCAAAGCCTTCTTTCCCACTTAGTTTTTAGAATTGGAAAAGAATGCACAAAAGAGTCAGAGTGGCCTATGCAGAAAAAGTTTTCGAGAGGACACATTTAGGTAAGTGCCACATATTAGGTGGACCTTGTTTATACTTCTGGGTCTCCATTTTCTCATTTGTAAAGTAAGGATGGTATTATCTATCTTGCATATTATTAAAAGGATCAATTACACACACAGGGATGAAGAGTGAACCCTCGAAATTCCTGTCAATCTAGAATCTGTCTGTGTGACCTGATTTGGAAAAAGATCTTATGGATGGAATCAAGTTAAGATGAGGTCATAGTGAAAGAGTCTGGGCCCTATATCCAATGACTGTGTCTTTATGAGAAGGGAATGTGAAGACAGAGATACAGAAATGGCCCTATGACAATGGAGGCAGAGATTAAAATGATGCTGCTATAAGCCAAGGAATGCCGAGGAGTGTTGGCAACCATCAGAAGCTAGGAAGAGGCAAAGAAGAATTCTCCCCTAGGGCCTTCAGAGAGAACATGGCCCAGCTGAATCCTTGATTTCAGATTTCTAGCCTCCGGAACTGTGAGAATACATTTCTGCCTTTAGTCACCCAGTCTGTGGTACTTTGTTACAGAGGCCATAAGAAACAAATACAATATTGATTCCTAAAACAGAAATGAAGCATTTGGCTTATCCCCCACGTAGAAAAAACATCCATAGCATTTTGTTATGGCTGAATGACAGGCAGATTCTGCTCTTGTTTGACATGGAATCTCCAAGAATAAACTTTTTTGTTAGGGATCATTTAATTTTTTTAAAAATTTTAAAAGGCTTTTATTTATTTATTTGAGAGAGAGAGAGAAAGAGCATGAGAGGGGGAAAAGGTCAGAGAGAGAAGCAGACCCCCCACGTAGCTGGGAGCCCGATGCGGGACTTGATCCCAGGACTCCGGGATCATGACCTGAGCCGAAGGCAGTTGCTCAACCAACTAAGCCACCCAGGTGCCCCTGTTAGATCCCTTGTTAGGGATCATTTTAAAAGTGACCAAAACTCAACTAAAACAGACTTTAAAAAGGCCTGGAGGCAGGGTGGGGTGAGGAGAAGAGAGAAGAAATGAAGGGGAGTTGGAGAGGGGTGATATTAGTGGATCCTGAATTTCCCACACAGATGCAGCTGGACCTCTGGAGTTACTGAAGGCAGGACTCACTACCTGGTTTCTCATTTTACTCTTCCTGCATATTAACATCATTCTTTTCCCCAACGGTAGTCTATCTTTACCCACCAGATGAAAACATGACTTCCAGCAGCTCCCAAATTTTATGTTCTATAGTTTGTCCCCAAGGAAGACTGCCTCCATTTTCTGGGTCCCCAAGTCCAAAAAGCCCAGAGAAATACTGAGTAGCCTGAGCTGGGTCAGCTTCCACTCCTGAACTACCTGTTGCCGCACCGTGGCTGGGCAGGTACCAGAGCGAGGGAGGGATGGAGACAATCTATACAATGAACAGCTCTGGTTTCCTTCCTTGCTAAAGAAGTAGTTTCTTTTTTTTTTTTTTTTTTTACAGATTTTATTTATTTATTTGACACAGAGAGAGAGATTACAAGTAGGCAGAGAGGCAGGCAGAGAGACAGGGAAAGGAGGAAGCAGGCTCCCTGCTGAGCAGAGAGCCCGATGCGGGCCTCGATCCCAGGACGCTGAGATCATGACCTGAGCTGAAAGCAGAGGCTTTAACCCACTGAGCCACCCAGGCACCCTAAAGAAGTAGTTTCACTTTTGTCCTTTTACCCTTAATTCTGACCAAAATGCTAAACTGAAGTGAGCAACCAGAGGCAGAGAATTTGAAAGGAAGATAAAAATATGATTTGAAGAATAAGTAGTAGTCATAGATACATCATCAAGAAATGCAATACATTGATAAAGAAGTCTAGTGAAGAGCCAATAAGCATATGAACTGGACGCTTTATGTAAGTTTCAATTTTTCTAGTTACAAAGAACTGAAAAACAATTTCCCCTATTTAAAAGAATAAAAGAGAATAGAAGAAATTAAGCTACCACTTGAAGATGTATTTAAAAGAAATTCTTTTTTTTTTTTTTTAAGATTTTATTTATTTTATTTGACAGAGAGAGAGAGAGATCACAAGTAGGCAGAGAGGCAGGCAGAGGGAAAGGGGGAACCAGGCTCCCTGCCGAGCAGGGAGCCTGACATGGCCTCAATCCCAGGACCCTGAGATCATGACCTGAGCCGAAGGCACAGGCTTTAACCCACTGAGCCACCCAGGCGCCCTCAAAGAAATTCTTATCTTTTGGTCATAGAGGAAATATATTTCGTCAGCAATAAACATTTCCCTGCCCTGTGTGGGCAGGGCACTCAGGTGCCATGAGATTGTTTCCAGAGATGATTCACCTCAGTATTCAACTTTTTAACTGTCTTAGAAATAGAAATGATCACTTACCATGGTACTGGGGTCTCTATCAGCTCGATTTTGTTCAAAAGAATTTATTTTCTGGGCACTCATTTCATCAGTATCGGCAATGATATAATGTCTAGGAGAGTAAGCATTGGACAGGTTCTCAAGCAGCCTCAGGATCTCAGTGGTGTGACCACCTGGAAAAAATATTGGAAGGCCTAAGATTAAGAAACCCACAGTGTAGTTACCAGAGGGAGGTGGGTGAGGGGGATGGGTGAAATAGGTGATGGGGATTAAGGAGGGCACTTATCATGAGCACCCAGTGTTGTATGGAAGTATTCAATCACTACATTGTACACCTGAAACTAACATTATACTATGTTAACTACCTGGAATTTAAATAAAAACTTAAAAAAAGAAACCCCCAATGGACATATCTATTTGACTATGTTATACTAATGTCATGTTTTATGTATTTCTCAATAGGTGAAAGAACATTTAGAAATAATTATCTATGCACTTGTATAAATACTACTTTTATATGGGGGAAGAGGATAGTAACTGTATAAAAATAAAACTGGCACTAGCAGTAGGTACTAAGGAGCACAAAGAAGTATAAGACACAACTCCTGTTATCAAGAAGCCTGGCAGGAGAGGGGAAAGACACACAGACATTTAAAGAGTGATGCAAGAAGACAGCATGCAAAATTTAAATGGGGGCAGAGGTGAGGCAAGCAAATGGTTATGAAAGACCAACCCTGTAAGAGGAAAAGAGGAAGGGAAATCCCTGGTAAAGGCTGAGAGGATTTGAAAGGTGAAGCTAATGGACAGATAGGAGTAGGGAGGCAACTGGCCAGGAGTGGGATGATTAGGACATGAGATGGCAAGAGCTGAGATGTGTGTTCAAGAACTGGTGGAATAGTGTGAAGAAGGATGAGGGTGAAATCAGATCAGGAAAGTAGCCTGGAAAATGGAAAGATGGTCACTGGGCCACTGAAGGTTTCTGTGCTGAAGAAGTAATGTCAAGGAGGCGTGAGCACTGACCCGCAGGGCTTGGGGCTTCCTAAGGATGACTTCCGTTCAGCAATGTAACCCCAGCTCCTAAGAGAGGTCTCAGCACACCACGGGTCATCAAATATTTAGCAGCTTCACCAAACAACTGTTCAAAATTTGAAAGTGTACAATCTCCAAAATTTTAATACTTTAATTTCAAAACAATGAATTTAAAAATTGACTGTGTACACTGAGGTTTCCTTTGGGAAAAAAAAAGCCCAAAAGAACATCAACCTCTCATGTTAACTGTAGAGCATTTAAGCAAAGCAATCAAACTCCTTCTCAATGAGCCCTATCACACCCATTTCATTTCACTTCACACTCTCTCAGCCTCAGCCAGGTTGATGTCCTGAACATTCTCTGTACTCACTTATTTGTTACCTCCTGCTTGCCTCTGGTCACAGTGTCCCTCCCATCTACGAAACTCTCCCCCACCGTTACTATTGTGAGAAAGCACTTTCAGTAGTGACACAGTGAACATACAGAAGGACAATCAAGCAAATCGTGTGGTTTCTCCCAATGCATGTATTTTCTTATAGTAGAAAGGGAAGGATTACTCTCTAGGTTCCAGAAGAATCAAATATAAAAATAAAATTGGCATAGATCACGTGTGAGGAGGAATTAGAATACTTTATAACTTGTCACCCATCTTCTTGTCTGGGGCATGCAATTTACACATCTGATTTATACTCATTTTAGTATTTTTGTTTTTAGCCTTGAGAAAATGTGGTTTGCAAAGTAGGTACTTGTTTTCACAGCTGGACCAATTAAGGATAAAAAGGATAATATCCACATTTTCCACTGCAATTAAAACTTCATTATACCTGCTCTAACAGTCTTTTCTTCTTTTAAAAGGAAACATTTACTAAATGCATTCTTTGAAGATTTAACCTTGCCATTAAAATGAGGAGCTTTGTCTTCCATTTTACTCTTTTATTAAGATAGATTCTTTGGGAACAAAACCGTCTCAGTTTTACCTTAGAATATATCCAGAACCCACTCTCTTCCCCCATCTCCTTTGCTACTACCCTGCTCCAGGTCACAGCACTTTCACACCAATTATGACCACGGATTCCTGGTCTGCTCCCCCAGCTCTGCTTGTCTATTCAAGTGTCTACATTAGTCTGTTCTCAACACAGCATCCAGTGTGATCCTGTTAGAGTTGATCAATTTACCTCTGCTCAAAACTCTCCAGTGGCTTCCCTTCTCACATGCAATAAAAGGCATCTTGTAATTTGAGCCCTTACGTTGTTACCTCATGGACCTCATCTGCTTCTACCTGGCTTAAGTCTACTCCAGCCACTCTGGCCTTCTTGCTGTTGGCTATCTGTCATCTCCCCAGGGAGACTTTTCCTTACAATTCTGTCTAAAATCCAACCTCCTTTCCCTACCTCACAATATTTATCACCATACAATTTAATACACAATCTATTTATTTCTTCTGTTTTTGTCTCCCCTAACCCTTGCTCCAATAGAAGATGATAGCAGGAACTTCTGTTAATTTTGTTACTGCTGATCTTCAGTGCCTTGAAAATAGCAGGCACTCCTATTATTGAATGAATGGGCAGGTGAGCATTTGGTATTACATCTAAAATTAGTCTAAGGACATCATATGATATTCAAAGAAAAGTACTAATTTTGACTGATGTTCTTTGAAAATACATGGTTGATTAATAGTATTTTATGGTATCTAAAGACTAGACATTTATTGGTATTCAAGATAAACACTTGAAAATGTCTTCCCCCTCCTCCAAAATTCTGGACATGAACTAATAAACTATTTGTCTGATTACAAGTCTTTCTTTGACTTCGGTGATTCTTAGAGGTCCTTGACCTCTCCCTACCCTGAATGGTTTGAATGACAAAGGCATCACTTGCCAGACTAATTCTCAATCTTAATTTTGGTTCCCAGTCTACCACATCTAATACTGTCAAATGAATGGCTCTAACATCCATTTATCCATTTGTTCAAGACAGAAACCTGGACATAATTCCGGAGCTTTTCCTTGCCTCACGTCTCACTTTCAAACCACAAGTTCCTACTTGTCTCCCTACCTCGGTCTTTGTCAAACCACTCACTTGACAACGCAGGCTGAATCAACTCTGTAAAAGCTTAGATTCACTTGGGTCACACTCCACTCAAAAGTATTTTAAAGGATCCGCTGCTACCAGGACTAACAAAATTTATTAAACAACAAGCATTTATTAAATGCTTATCATATGCCGAGCACTTTGCTAAACACTTTTAATACTGCATTTAATCTCCTCACCTCATCCCATATTTTTCAAGGTTTAAACAGAAAGTTCAGTGAGGTTAACTAATTTGCCCAAGATCACCAAGTTAGTAAGTGGCAGAGATGTGATTCAACTCCAGGATTATGTCAATCTAGAGCCTGTGGTCCTAACCCCTACATGGTATGAAGCAGTGGAGTAATGCCAATAGCTTTATAGAGCATGGTTTACAACGCCCTTGGGGATCTGGACTGGGCTTACATCTCCACGTGGAACTCAAAGCAACAATGCCCTCTCATCTCTGGCCATTCCAAGTGCTATCAGCTTCTTTTCACGCCCTTCCAGTCCTAAAAATATCTCTGGTTGATTCCTAGTCATCTTTCAATTCTCAGCTGAGACATCACTTCTTCCAGGAATTTTCCTGTCTCAAGTTCAGATAAAATGGTGTCCTGAAGACTTCCACGGCAGTCTATACTTCTCAGATTATAGGAAGTACCCGTTTTGTTTTGTTTTTTGTTTTCTGTTAGTTTTTCTATCATCTCCTTTTCATTCACTGTTGTATCCTTGTAGCTTTCACACTGCTTCACGACCTAGTCACCAGTCCGTGGCAAGTAGTAGTTGTAGTCGGTTTTATTTCCAGAGCTTAGCATAGTGCCTGACGTCTCCAAAGGCTCAACATACGTTAAGTGAATAAAGTAATGAATTATACTTGAACGTAACTTTAAAACATTTGCTAATAATGTAAATATTATTCTAACTGGATGTAATCTCCTAGCATTACTAAATCTACACAGTATATCTGTTTCTATCAGAACTTATCCATTTAAAATTGTGAGGGCCTGCAGAGCTGGTAGACTGTTAAATTGTATTACCTGATAGGGCAGCTTGTTGTTCATACGCTGACAAAATATTCTGAAATGTGTACTGTTCTATGGTCAGTAGATAATTGTTTCTAACCTCGTGGATTTGTACATTTATACATGTGACAATTCATTTTGCCTCATTTATCGTGTAGTAGTCATGATTCCTAAACTAAACACAAAATGCCTAGGTTAATAAAGCAAAACAGCAATTTTTACTCAGGAAGATTCTAAGTTAGCATCATAAGGTTTCTGCGTCCTCTCTGCTCATTAATAATTTGTTATAATAATATACGCTACGTGGAAGCTTAATTACAGACAAGTGTAAGTTACTCATTTGTCCTTAAAAGATGCCCAGGCCGCGTCAGCAAACCAGAATTTTGCCCCGGCTGGGCTGACCGGTTCCGGTTAACACAAGGAAACTACAAATCTCAGCATGCAATGCTCCTAAAAGTGCTAAGGAGACTAGAGAGGAGCGTCGCGGTGTACTCTGGGGTTTGTAGTGACCGACCCAGGCTCGATCGTCACCGCCCCAATACTTACCGGACCCAGCCACCACCAAGACACTGAGAGACTGACGGGGCCCCAGGACCCGAGAATGGAGCACTACCCACAGCCGCAGTGCCAGCAGCGCGGCCACCACAGTTGCCGCCGCCGCTAGGATAAAGACACTAGCCATGCGAAGAAACGACGCATGCGTACTATCCCCCGGCGCCGCCGCTCAGAAGCGGTCAAAGTTCAAGTATGGGCGCCGCGGAGACGCAAATAGGGCGTGTCGAGCCTCTTGGTGGGCGGGGCTTGTCTGCGCTAGGAGGCGTTCAGGGCGAAAGGCGGAAGTGCTGGCTCTGGGGACTTTTGTGGCTTCTCCATCGGATTCCACGCGGCTACCTCCCAAGCATAAACTGAAATTCGGCAAGTTAAACGCAGGAGAAGTGTGATTTCCACCCGTGACGAGGTCAGGCCACCTGTGCACCCTAAACGCTCCGGAGCTTTCAAGTTAGGAAGTGTTCCCGCGCCACTAACTTTGTGAATTCCACCTGAGGCCAATAGCATACATCGCCTTTTTTCTTCCTTCCTCTCTTCCTTCCTTTCCTCCTTCCTTCCTTCTTCTCTTCCTTCCTTTTTCAATGCCAAGGGGAAAGTTTCTGTTGCAACATTTGGACATTACCGTGCTTGCCAGTAAAAGTTACTTAAGACAAAAAATTAAATTTAGGGCCTTCATCAGAATCTCTTTCCCGACACTCGTGTTTTTAACTTTTCTAGGCATTTTCACAGATCTTTGTGATCAGAGTGGCCGAGGGTGATCACCCCCAATTATGCCATGATCCTGAGAGGAGTGGAAGCTCAGAGTGACTCAAGATAGCAGGATAGAGAAGGTAGCGTCCAACAATTATTACTCAGTTAATTTTACCACAAAGCCAACACCTCCCCTAATCCCAGTTTTGCTTATTTTCTATTGCCTGTGTAATCCATATTGCAGCAATATAAGGATACTGAGATTACAGAAGTCCCCTCACGCCAAGTGTAATTTGCAAATAGTCCCATACAGACTATAGATTGGACAGGGCAAGTATACAGATGAATAAACAGGTCCTGAAAGATGAAACAGCTTGCTCAAGTGAAATAGTGGCAGATCTAGATTTTAGAAACTAGAAATCTTCTTACATAGGAGTATTACATTGTGTATTCCTTTTCTAAGTTTCAGACTTACTTGATTATCACACTTGCCTAAAGCCTAGAAGTGTCTTTTAAAATGCAGTCTCTCAGGAGAGGCCTGGGATCAGGTTATCTAACCAGTGTGTCAGTTTCTCTCGGCAGTCAAGTCAGGGAAACATTTAGGGACTTGGTAGCATCATTTTCTGGCTGATGGATTTCATAGCGCTTCCCATATTCAGTCTTCCAATCAAATCCTCTTAACCCTATACCCTCACAATAAGGCCAAAAGGTGAATATTATTTCCCTCTTTAAGGATAAAGACACGGATTCTATAAAAGTAAAATAGTTTGCCTAAGATTTTTCAGCTAGGAAGCGGTGGAGAAAGTTTATAGTTGTGGGCTTAGAAGTTAGCGCCTCAAATTTTGATGAAGTCAGAATCCCCTGGGTTTATAAATACATAGTTCAAAGTCCAGAGGTAGGGCCTCTGGCACAGTATAAAAAACAAGTATATTACAAAGGATGTAGTTTTCTTTCATCTGCCCACTCTGCCATTCCCAGCAATGGCTTCAACCTAAGAATCTCCCCTCATACTTCAAAGAATATGTTAGCGTCTGAGAAATTACATCCAGAGGGGGAAATTAACAGAGCCAAACACGGACATTATCTTGTCATTGGGTCTTTCTTTTTAAGGGTGACGAAACTTTTTCCTGAACCCCTCACAGGCTTTCTTTCACACTCTCTGGCTGTATTTTTTTTTTTTTTAAGATTTATTTATTTATTTATTTGACACAGAGAGAGAGAGAGATCACAAGTAGGCAGAGAGGCAGGCAGAGAGAGTAGGGAGAAGCAGGCTCCCTGCTGAGCAGAGAGCCCGATGTGGGCCTCGATCCCAGGACCCTGAGATCATGACCTGAGCCGAAAGCAGAGGCTTTAACCCACTGAGCCACCCAGGTGCCCTCTCTGGCTGTATTTATAGCTCTTATGTATTCATAAAAGCTGGATGGGGTAGGTGGAGCATGGCATATATAGCTACGTGTTGTATATGGCTATTTGGTGGAGGGTGGCTACTGAACATAATGGTCTCTTGGAGAGAAGGAAGTTGGAGGAGGGTAGAGGAGAGATGATTGTTGGTTAGGCAGATAATAGCGTTTGGATTGCTGTGAAAATATTGTGTCCCAGGTGACTTTGTAACCTGACACAGGTATGCAAATGTCAAGCATATTAATAATTACTAGACTGCAGGTCTCAGATGACACTCTTGCATTCTCCTTTACCCCATCGCCTCACTTATGTAATTACCTGTATCTGTAGGAAATATCAGCTTGACTGCACTGGCATGCAGCTAGAATCAGTGAGGATGATCGAGCATTTAGGGCTGCAGTAAACGCAGCTAATCAAAGAGGGAGGAGTAGCAGACATTGTTTAGAATTATTGGTTGAATTATTTTGAATTAAGGCTAGGGTCAAACTGTTGTGTGTTTCTGACAAGGAAGTTGAGTGCAGAGAGGAGCTAGGTGGCAGGCAGGGACAGAAACAAAGTTGGGAACTCCTGAACAAAATCAATGTCTACTGGCCTGTGACAGGCACAAAATGTATAGATGATCAAGAGGCCAAGAAACTGTACTGGATTAATCACGAAAGGCAAGCTGAATGACAAGAAGCAGCAACTAAAATTTCTCTTGGGGAGTAAATTGCACTGACAACATAGATTACAGATGATTGGAAGTAAATTATAGTGCTATGAAAGCATGAAAAATGTATTAATAATTGACAGAATGCATAATGATATTGAGCCATAGCCAATTGTAAGTAAAGTCTATCTGGGAAGTGATTTTTATTATCTTCTTAAATCTGTTTTCTAAAGCTTCTATGGCAAATATCTATTTTTCATGAATATTTAAAAAGTTAAGATTATTTTGCACTATTCGGTAGGATTGTGCTTCTTAACTTTTTCAACATATTTAATGAGCACCTGCTATGTGTTGAATTTAGGTACAGGGGATCTCGTATGGATAGGATAACAGCCCAGACAAGAAACTTAGACTAGAAAGATGATAGTGGAGGTAGAAGAGCATTTGAGAAGAAGATTTCAGATATATTTTATGGCTAGAGTCATTGAGTCTTGTTGATAGATAAGATATTGGGGATCAAGGTGGGTCCTAGAGTTTTGGCTTCAAAACTGGTTGGATGGTGTCATTTGCTAAGAATAGATGGACAGGAAGAGAAACAAGCTTTTGTGGGTAGACACAGGGGAGGAGAGGATGAAAATGAAGTGTTCTGTTTTGGATGTTAGTTGGAGTAGCCTGTTAGACATCCAAGTGATTATGTCAAATAGATAGTTTCATGTACGAATCTGAAGCTTGGGTCAGAGCTAAAGGTATAAATTTAGAAGTCAACATATACATGGTACTGAAAGCCACGAGACTGGGTGAGATCACCTGGGGAGGGAGTCTAGGTCAGTCCTGTGCAATAGAACATTCTTCAATGATGGAAAGATTTCATGTTCACGTTTGTTACTATCTACGTGTGCCTATTGCACACTTGAAAAGTGGCTAGTGCGATTGAGGAACTGAATCTTAATTTTACTTCATTTAAATTATTTTAAATTTAAATAGACACATGTGGCTAGTGTCTCCTATATTGGACATCTCAGGATTGAGAAGAATATGGGGTCATTAACATTTAGAGATCTAGTAAAGGAGATTTAGCCAGTAAGGAAGATAGAGAAGGGAAAACCAGGGAGATAGAAGGAAAATCAGGAAAGAGTGGTGTCCATAAAAACTAAGAGTGGAAAATGATTCAAGAGTGGGAGTGCAGTCAGCTCTGTCACATGCTGATCATAGATGGGATCAGATGACTTGAAAACATTTCGTCACTGAGAATCTAAGCAAGAGCAGCATTGAATGGTGGTTGTAGAAGGCAGTTGGAAATGGGCAGAAGAGAGAATGGGAGATGAAGAAAAGCAGTGTCTGTAGACAATTATTTCAAGTTTTTCTTTGAAGGGGAATGGAGAAATTGGATGAGAAATAAAAGAGAATTTGGAATTGAAACATGTTTTAAGATGGGACCTACTGGCATATTCATTTGAATTTTAAAATGATCCAGTGGAGGAAAATTGATGTAGGAGAGAAAGGGAATGAGAGTAGGAAGAAAGTTCTTCGAAAGATGAAGAGGGCTGAAATATACAGCACAAGGGGAGGGTCTGGGCTTTGGTGCGGGGGGGGGGGGCTTATCCTATGGTAACAGGATGTAAGGCAGGGATATAATGCAGACACTGGGAATCTTATAGAATTGGTGGTGAATAGATGAGGGTGTGGAGATACAGGGTACAGAGTGTGAGAGGCTCTAGGAGAAAGAAGTTAGGAAATAATCATCTTGAAAAGTAATTGGCATATTCATCAGGATCAGCGTAGGATTTCTGGGCAGATTGGAATGCCCATTTGAAGCTTGTAATAACAAATTTAGAGAGAAACCAGTCAGCATAATTTTATGTCTTTCTCTCCACTGGAAAAGGCAGATAGTTGACTTTAACCAAAGTTAGATTTTTGACAGGTGACCACATTAGCAAGATAAGATTCTTCTCATGGGAGCAAGGTCCGTGGAATTTTCTCTGGGCATGGTGGGAAGTGAAGACAGGAGGGTAAAGGTAGGAGAGTAGATGAGTAGTGGCAGAGTGTAAGGTCAGGGGATTGGAAGCCTAAAGAAGGTTGAAAAATTGCAATGAAAGAACTAGAGCCAGTGAACTTTAGAGATAAGAGGTGGCGGTCAGAGGATGGGATGCTTGAAGTCAATACTGTGTTACTACTGATAGTAGTTTTTAGGCCATAACTATAAGAATGGATGGAAAAGATACAGGGGCCACCCACGTGGATGCCAGAGTCACCAAGGGGTGGAGAGAAAGATGAGCTCAGGTTTTCAAAAAGTAAGAGTCTGGAAGGTGATAGCAACCAAAAAGAACTTTAGGCATAAGCAGGATATCTTCCATTTGGCTCTCAAGATTCATTCTTCTCTACCCCACCCAGTCATGGGACCTGAAACCTATGGATTCAGTCAGCAGTTTCCTTGCTGTCTGGTTCTGGTTGGGTGTGGCCAATGGGGAGCCTCAGCAGATCTGATGTAGGGAGGCTGTGTTCCTGAAATGTGGGGGGGGGATGTCTCTGCTCTTTAACATGGCTTCTACACCTCTCTCTCTCTTGGGCCCAGAGCTCATTTTCCTTATTTTTTTCAGGCCGAGGGGGGTGGCCCTCAGTGACTGCACAATCCCTTTTGCCTTCCTTCCGTCATTCACACCTCTGTAAATCATCCCTTTATTAAGTCATCCTCAACTTAATACAAGTGTGCCATCTATATCCTGTTGGGGTGGTACAATTGCATGACGAGAACTTCAAGGGAACTAGAGTTTTTGAAAGAAGGAGAAATGGTTTAGAAGCAGTGATGTGGACCAAAAGTTTCCCCACCTGTTGGTGTGTAAGAAACAGATGGCCTCCAGTTGAGAGACATATTGAGGAGCAAGTTTTCAGCTTCTGCAGGGAAGTGGAGAAGTCATTCAAAATGAAGTTGAAGATACAGGGGAGTTTTGGAGGTGACAGAATAGGAGATCCAAAGTATGTCATGAAAGGGTTTGAAGGATGGTGAGGAATGGAAGTTGGGTCATGTTGAGAGAATTTAAAAGTAACCATGGAGATACGAATCAGATGATAGTGGCTAATCTGGGAGGCTTCTGGGGCTTGGAGTAAATAGGGATGAGGACAGGCTCTCAATTCATTTCAGTTCAATTCTACGAGTACCTAATATGTACAGCTCACTGGGGTAGGTACTGGGGTACAGTGGTAAGGCAGTAACAGTTAATACCCAAGCAGTGACTCAACAATGAGCCTGACTATGTGAATTGCATACCTCTTAACAGGGCCTCCTAGAGAAAAGCCACCCAACCCATGCTTTCATGGGCTGTCTTGGAGTATGGGCCACTAGGGACCCTGGCATGTAGGCACCTTCCCAACAGAGGTCAACAATCTTCAATCCTAATGAAGGTAGTAAAGTAAAGATAAAGACTGAAGCTCTTCTGCAAGAGCCAGGAACACCACTTTGGTCAGCATTATGTGTGCCCGTGACAAGGTAAAGCTGGAAAGGAGTTCTTAGTCTGGGCCATAGACAGATGGCCTCCAGGACTGATGGTTGTATGCCTTACCATTAAAGATCTTTGGGAAGGTGTGGTAGGATAGGTGACAGTAATTGTCCCAGTACAACCCAAATCTATAGACAAGACTTTTTTTCTCGTTATCAAATATACTAATAATATGTTTAAGTTGCAACCTCTTCCTGGATAAAACCACTTGTTAGGATTCCTTGAATGCTAACCCTTGAAGGCTAAGGCCATTGTTAATATTTAATTGGCATTTACTGTGTACTTACTAGTATGCCACGCACATAGAATGTGAATTAACTAATTTTCACAATAACCCTAATGAGGTAGGCATTATAATGATCCCACTAAGGTATAGAGAGATCATTTGCTCTGGGTCACAGAGCCAGGAATTGGCAGTCAGGATTCCAAAAAGGTCATGCTCTTCCCTTCTACAGTATCACTGAAAGAATTTATCGTATATTTACACCAGCTGTTGTGCTGTATATTAAAGAAAGGAAGATAGAAATATACTTTACCATGACTGACTTTTCTTTTATAAAATTAGAGCTAAATAGGAGGCAAAGGATTTTTTAAAAGTGCCCTTTTCAGGGGCACTTGCCAGACTCAGTCGGTAGAGCATGTTACTCTTCATCTAAGGGTTGTAGGTTCAAGCCCCATGTAGGATGTAGAGCCTACCAAAAAGTTAAAAAAAAAAAAAAAGTGGGTTATTCATATTCCAGTTAAGAATTGCTTTTCTATTTTCTAGCTTTTTCTCCAAGTGCATTCTAAAAGAATACTAGATTAAATAGACATGTCTATCTCTCTGTATATAATCACTCTTGATTCATGCTTTGTTTAAGATAAATTTGCAGTGAAATTACTAGACACACCAATTTTATTCTGTTACTTTATTTATCTCAGGTACATCTTTCCAGATATGTTTATAAATTCAGCTCCAGCCCTATATACACAAAATGTCTTATCAGTTACAAATTTAGCAAGGTATTAAAATCTTATTTAAAAATACATTTCCAGACTGTCATGGTAGGTATCACACCACGTCATACTGTTTATTAGTGACAACCACAACAATGATGGCTCCTTTAATTTTCAATTACCATATTTTCAGTTTTAGACCTATAAATAAAGTCAGAAACAATTCTATTTCTGCACGAAACGCTGCTTGTCTTTGAAATATTGCGCATTAATTTTCTCCTCATCCCAGCCCTCCCTCCCTGCAAAGCCTCTGCCTGGCACGCCTCAGGCCTGTCTTTTCCTCACTGTACACATGCCCTTTCTACCCTGTCTTTCCCAAATCCTTTTTTGCTGCCACAGAGCTCTTTGTCCTTGGTAAAAACACACAGATGATACCTTCTCTCTTATCTGACTATACATTGTTCCTGTGAATTTCACACGCTTGATAAAACATGCAGACTGCTATTCAGTAGGCATTTATAAACTTTCTCAACCTCCTCTCGCAGCCTCCTATGAACTTAAGTACTATTATTATCCCCATTTTGTAGGTGAGGAAGTTGAGGCTTTACCACGCTAACTCATCACTGCGGCTTCTTTGATTTGACTTCCCGTGGATATACTGTGGCCATCTAGTGGCCTCAGGAATATGGTGCTGTTACCTAGGGAAGGTACTGCAGAAAACATCTTACATTAAGAAGAAGGGGATAAGAAGAATGAAATATACAGATGTGCTACTTAAAGGTTAGTGTTATTTTTCTCTTGCAGGTGTTGTATAAATAGTATCGGAGTGCATTTCACCACAGCAGGTAAATAACTCTTGCTGTGCCCTTTAACCTGGTTTCTTATCTGCGTCTCCAAGCTTTATTTAATGTCCTGTTCATCTTTCGTCAACATTAGGTGCCCTATTTATTGTGAATCCCTTCTCAATGACAGGTAGGCTTACAAACAGGCGTGTTAATTTACCAACAACACTTGTTGATAGAAAGCTCATATGGCTTAGCTATTTCCCAGACTTAAGCTTCCCTTCTGCATACCAGTACTCCAAGGGGATCTTTGCTGGTTATATTTGTTTTGGAGTAAGTCAATGGACGACTTAAATGAACCTGAAAAAGTCTTACCACTTTGTAATACTTGGTGAATATTTACCTAGGGAACTGTGGAATGCCTGCGTCTTAACTTAGAAATTTCAAAGAATCTTTGAATCTCCCTTTCTGAACAGATGTTATACACGAAACAAAACCTCTTATGGTCAGTGTCCTCCATTAATTATGCCCTTTCTTTCCTGAATCTCTAACCACTCACTGACTCTCACCGTGTCTTTATCCTTAGCCTGTAATGCTCAAGTCTCACCCACTAAAAAATAAAAGCAGAATCAATAAAACCCTCCCTCAATCAGTGTGGCTCAGCATAACTCCTTTTAACTACCAGCCAGGCACAGCCCAACCACATGAAAATGGCACTCCGGTCTTTAACCACACCTTGATGCTTTTGCCAGAGTGTTTTTCCACTCCCAATCTATTTTATGCAGTTGGGCTATTTCATGAAGCCTTCTGGTGAGCACAAAACAAAGTTCTGTTTCAAGTGTTGAGAGGTGGTCATCTGAGCAGGTAGCCAGGGAGCCGAGTCTTGGTGGACTCTGAACACACGGAGGTTCCTCTCAGCGTGAAGAGGAAGCGTGGCCCTCTTGAAGCTACAGAAATAGATATTGACTGACACAGGCCTTGCCCTAGAATGACACTGTCCTATGTATAAAGGATACCTCTATAATATACTGACCCAAAGAGTGTCTGAGTGTTTAAGAGCTTGGTTGAGTTTGTGCTGACCTGACTTGCTCCTGCAAAAGGAAACAGAGCCTTCCTCTGATAAAACTTGCAAATAAATGGGATGCATTAGGTTCCCTCTATCTTAGCCAGTTTTCCCTGTCAGCCACCACCATATGGATCTGTAATAACTTTCAGAAAAGACCTAACAAACTTCCCAAGAAAGGAACTTTCAGATGCCTTCTCCCCATTTTGTTGCATTTCTACTTAGTCTCTCAGTCTGGTAGTCCCTCTCATCCTTCAGAAATATTCAACCACTTCCCACCAAAGGATACTTTTATCCCTTGGTTTCTTTTTCCATATCCCAGGGCCTCAGGCTTAATCTGAATGACCATTCTTTTTTCCCCCTCAGCCATTTGGGACTCCAGAGGATAATGGGCTTAAGTCTCATGACTAAGGATGAAAGTAAATCTCCCAATAGTTGTTCAGTCTTCCCACCACAACAGTCTCTGTGCCATCTAAAATATTAGCGCACATTGCAACAGCAATTATTTTCCTCAAAGACAATCCAATCTAGTCCTTTCTCCATGAAATATTCCTTTTCTTAAAAGAATTTTGGCTTTATAGTATCAGAACAAAGATTGCTACTTTCTCTGCACCAACTTTGATTAGAATTTGTAAATTCCGGGTCTCTTTTTATGGGGATTTGGGATGGCAGGGAGTCGTATTTTCAGTTTAATCTGCCAAACAAAAGTGCCCAAAGTTTATGTTTTACTATTGCTGACTCATATCCCTTTTGCCATTCATATTTATTGATTTATCCACCCCCCACTGATATTGTAAAAAGGGGGGGTTTTGCCCCAACTCCAGCTGTGCCGAGGTGTTTTGGGTCCTTCATTTCCACACCCAGCTTGAATCCCTGATTCTCCAGTGAACAAGCCGTCTGTCCATGCAGAAGTGGTAATTACTAACTATGAGACTAGAGGTAGGTAGAGGCACTGTCTCTGGAGGCCCCAAGACCCCATGACTATAGGGTGCAACCACCATATCCAAGAGTAGTTCTGAACTTTGGGACAACGTTACCAGCCTAACGTGCTAAGCACTCTGCTATTCCAGCTATTCAAGTTACACATTATGTATATGCTGGGCAGCTGGAACTGTGGGCCACCCTCGTCTCCAAACCTGATACCCCAACTTGGTCCCTGGGGGCTGGTTCTCATCTTAGTCCACTTGCAAGTGGAGCTAGTCATAAGTAGTTACCATCTTATCTCTTTTTTCCTAAAAACTCAGTGTTCTTAAAAGAGACTCGTCCATGTTTGCTGTCTCATTTTTCTTTGTTCATTTTCACTCCTTAATTTGATGCATTCTAGCTTCTGCTATAGTTATCTACCAGTAACCTCTAGATTTTCAAGTCCAAAGAGCATTTCTTTTTCTGGCCTCTCTTATCTTCTCTCAGGCAAGTCAAATTTTTTTCTCCCATTGACTTTCATTACTCCGTTTTCTTCTGATTCTCCTCACATCACTGTTATTCTGCCTTGATATTCTTCTTAGTTTTTCTTTCTCTTTCTAGTTCCCTTAAAATAAAAACCAAAAACAAAAACAACTTAAAATGTATTTAGAAAATGCTAGAAATAATAAAATGGAAACTTAGGGAGCCACCAGCTAGATTTTCTCTTTCTCGTATTCTTTTTTCATACCGCCATTCTCTTTCCCTCTAAGAAACAAAATCCTTATTTACCCCATTTTGGTCTTTGTATCTCTGAGGATTCTTAACCTTGGGAATCTTTTTTTCTTACTTCTCATGGCAGATGAACGGCTGCCCCATAACATCCATTCTCCTCCCTCTGGTGCACGTTTGCTCAGCCGGAGACTCCTTGTCCTCCTTTACAGCTGGGTATGATTTTGTGGGGACATTCTTGCCAACAGACTGTAACTAGAAGCAGTGAGTACAACTTTGGCCTTACCTTTGCAAAAGAAGACAGGTTGCCTTGCACTGCTTGCCATCTCCTTCTTGGATGTGTCCATGACCATTTGGAACCGTGGAGATGAGGAAGACATCCTAGGAGAGGGTGGGACAACAAGGAATCGGGCCCTGAATGACCTCATCGAACAGATTGGCCTGTCAGTCTTGGCCCAACTATTATGTGAGAGGGAAAGACACTTTTATCTTCTTTATTTTCATTTTTCATTTATTTACTTCCATTTTCACTGCTTTCTGGGGTCTCCATCACAGCGAGTTAGCCTTTACTCTAATACAAAAATTAATACCTGGAAATGGGGGACTTCTAACAGAGTCTTAAAACGTATAGCATTACCTAACTGGTCAGACCATTGGCAGTGAGGAACCAGCTCTTGCAGGCTGGAAAACTAGTGATTCTTGTAGTGCCATTGCAAGGTATTTGGTAGCAGTCTCACCTACTCAATTTGGAAGACTGATCATGTTTCTTGTATCACTGAATTTTAGAGGAAGCATTTGGAAAGAACCAGAGTATGAATGTAATTGTTGCTCCTTGGCTAGTTTAGGAAGGTTTTTCAGGAAACAAAGGAGCTCACATAAGAAATGATGGGTTTGCAAGGAAAGATGGAAGAAAATAGAGTGTATAGAAAGTTGGGGCCTCATAGTGTTGGACAATCCAATTATTTGTATGGTCCAAACAGGAGAAGACTGTTTTTCAGACAGGTAAAGCCCGCCCATTAAGATTCCTCAGCCAAAGAGATCCAGCCTGGCTGCAAAGGTCAGATTAGCGGTGTTACCCTCACTTAGTTTTTTTTTTTTTTTAAAGATTTTATTTATTTATTTCACAGAGGGAGAGAAATCACCAGGAGGCAGAGAAGCAGGCAGAGAGAGAGGGGGAAACAGACTCCCCGCTGAGCAGGGAGCCCAATGCGGGCCTCGATCCCAGGACCCTGAGATCATGACCTGAGCCGAAAGCAGAGGCTTTAACCCACTGAGCCACCCAGGCGCCCCTCCTCACTTAGTTTTTAAAGATTACCTCAAAGTAGCCACCATTAAAACAATGAGAAGAGGACAGAGTAAAGCATAGATACTAGAGAATAAGAAAGTTTAAGAGCTCAGTCCAGAAAAGAACTTTGGGTATGGTTTCTGTCACATGTAGCAGACTGGAGATGAGTAGCATAGAAACCTACAAAGATTTTGAGGAAATTGTACAGCTAAAGAAAGGAAATCTGACCTCCAACCTGCAAAAACCAATCATTGTGTCCTCAAGCCATTTTCAGGAAAGCATACTCTCCCAATTGTTACTTAAATTTTGAACCTGGAAGTTAATGGACAAGGAAGAACCTCCCAGGGGTACTGTGAGTATAACCAAACACATCCAGATAGGGTTAATCAGGGAATTTCTTCCATGGCCAGGGCAGGAATTTCTTTCTGGAAAGAAAACTATGAAGGACTACTGGTTGTTGCATGTTTCCCACTCTGTCCTTTTAGAAGTGGAAGTTTTTATTGTGGTTAATTGTATTCCTGGTCCACCATTGCATATTGGATTGAGTGTGGGCATCAAGTAACTTGATTTTAGTTTATAATAATTGGACTATATGTAGCCACATCTAGACATAACAGAGAAGGCTGTACTTTCCCCAGAGATACTGGACTTTGAGCTGGCCACAGAAACTGGATAGGCCCACAGATGGTCTCTTAGAGAGAGATGTCGAGAGATATGGGAAGAAGAGAGCACTCAAACAGTTGGGTAGTCTGAAAGATTGAGTGAATCTCTTTATCTTTGCCTTAATTCGTGCAGTCTTCCTGTAGGTTCTGATTTATTTATTCAAAAACCTACTACCTGCATATTGATAGCTCTCAAATTTGTATGTCCAACCAGGATTCTCTTATGTTCTAGACCTATATTATCCAAATACAGTTAACCCCTGAACAATATGTGCAAGTCCACTTATATGTGAATTTTTTTTACAGTACAGTACTATAAATATATTTTTTCTTCCTTACAATTTTCTTAACATTTGTTCCCTCTATCTTACTTTATTATAAGAATACATTGTATAATACATATAAGGTACAAAATATGTGTTAATCGACTGTTTATTGGTAAGGCTTCCAGTCAACAACAGCCTATTAGTAGTTTAGTTTTTGGAGAATGAAAATTGATATGCAGATTTTTGACAGCCTGGGGATTGGTGTCCCTAACCCCCATGCTGTTCAAGTGTCAACTGTATTGCATACCTTTGCATGGATTGACCACACAGGAGAAATCTTAATCATAATACATCCGAGACTGAAGTTATTTTTACTTAAACATGTATCTACTCTATGAGAGATTGCAATTAATAGTCACAAACTCGGCCCACCCCCACCATACATGCCCTCTTGCACTGTGACTTTTCTGTTCTTCCCATTAAGGAGTGGACTCTGGATCTCCACCTCCTAGTATCTGGGCTTGCTTTGGGACTTGCTTTGATCAGTAAAATACAGCAGAAGTGATGATGTGGGAATGGTGAGCCCAGAGCTGAAGAAGCCTTTGCTATCACTCTCTTGGAAAGCTTCTGTCATCGTGTGAAGAAACACGGGCTAGCCTCTTTGAAGATGAGAGGCTGTGTGGAGAAAGGTGCCCAGCTGGTATCCAACATCAACCACCAGTATGACTGCCAATGTAACTTACAAGGCCCAGTAGCTCCCCTGTTCCATAATTATTCAGAATCTCAGGAGATTCTTTTTTTTTTTTTAAAGATTTTTTATTTATTTATTTGACAGAGAGAGAGAGAGAGAGAGAGAGAGAGAGATCAGATCACAAGTAGGGAGAGAGGCAGGCAGAGAGAGAGGAGGAAGCAGGCTCCCTGCCGAGCAGAGAGCCCGATGTGGGCCTCGATCCCAGGACCCTGGGATCATGACCTGAGCCGAAGGCAGCAGCTTTAACCCACTGAGCCACCTAGGCGCCCAATCTCAGGAGATTCTTAAGGAGACAGGAATAGCAGAACAATAAACTCAGCACATGTTGCATGCCCGTGAAGCTGGCCTTGACCCTAGAAAAACCGTCCTGGACCATCGAGCTCCTGCCAAGCTGCCACAACTGACTGTCACCAGATGTGTGAGCCCAGGCAAAACCAGCAAGTTTCTCAGACAAGTCCAGCCCAAATTGTTGACCCACAGCATTGTTAGCTAATAAATGATTATTATTTTAAGCCATGAAGTTTTGTGATAGTTTGTTTTAGGCAGCAATGACTAAGACATCTTTACTTAATGATCTCCCATCTGGGATGATTAAAGTCCAAATCATTCAACCTCACCCATACTTTTCATGTCTCCTGCAAGGCCTGAGGAGCTCTCTTTTACCTCCCTGTGTATTCTCTTGTGCCTAGGAGTGCAGGTTGTGGAGTCAGAGTGTGTAGGTGTAAATCCTAGGTTCCCCCGTTGCTAATTATGTGACCTTGGACACCTTATTTTACCTCTTTGTTCCTCTGCTTCCGTCTCCATAAAACAGAGCTAACTGTATCTTCCACATTAGGGTCCGTGCAGGTTGAATGAGGTCATACATAAACAGGGCCGAGCACAGTGACCACGCTCGAGAAGTGTCCGTGAATATGATGGCCTTGAATGCAGCCACACTGTCCATGAGGTTCAGGATGAGACACGCAGGAGCGCTGCAGAAGACTTCGGGTCTTGGGCAGGAACAGCACTCACAGAGGGAAGCAGATGTGGTCCCCAAGGAACTGGAAAGTAGTATGAGCTCAGAAATTCGAGCTTGGCAGTCAGACTTTCCTCCCTTCCGTCTCAGCTCTGCCATTTTCTTTCACAAGTTACTTACTCCCTTTAGGTCTTCTTTTTGTCAACTGTAGAGTGGAAATAATAAAAGGAAATCTCTGAGAACATCATTGTGAGGCTAGCCTGAGGACCGAATGATTAAGTCCTGTAGGCTTGGCTCACGGAGGAAACCCCGTGAGCCTGGCATATAGAGTATGCTCCCTACACGATATCTGAAATGTCTGTATTGGTCAGAAAGGCAAGTCAAGATGTCTCCGCAAGGAAAGTTACCAGATGAAAGTACACCACATACAAGACTGGAAACAGGACGTGAGATAAAAGATCAGATGCCAGGGAGAAGGTGACTAGAGTAAGTTTGGAAGCCAAGGCAGGAGTGAAACCCTCTATGACTTAAGTTCCTGCCTCCGAAAGTGTGGACTGTGTAATGTCTATTTCCTAAACCTCTTTGCAGGCTATAGCAGCAGAGCAGAAAATGCTTTAGGAGCAGATTTGGGATTAGAGGGAACAGTTTGTTCAAACAAATCTAAGTTTATGTGTCACCAATTAGCCTTTGAGGGCCCCCCTTCATTTTTAGGTTGGTTCTTATCTTTTCTTACCTCATCAGTCAAGAATCCAGGAGTACCTTAGAATACAATGAGTGGCAGACCAGTTTCCTCTCCTCAAAGAGCTTCAAACTAACAGGACATTCAGACAATTAAACCAACAACTTCAACACTTTGTGAGAATTTAGGAATCAAGGAAATCTTCCTGGAGGAAGTTAGACTTAATGTGAAACTTGAAATTTAGATGAGTAGCAATCAGCTAATCAGGGGGTGGGGGAAGAGAGGAAGACTCCAGGCCAAGGAACAGCATATGTAAATGCATGGAAGGAAGAGAGAACCAGGAACCTGGGAAATTTAAAGCAGTTCAGTAGTGCTGAAAATTGAGTTTGAAGCCAGAAATGGCCAGAGGAGATAACAGTATATTTACTTTGTTAAGGAATTTGGATTTTATCCTAAGGTAAATGGGAAGACAAACTCTTTTGGGAAGGCGACTCTATGATGTGGAGAACAGAAGGGACAGGACAGAAGGTCCACCACCTGATTTTGTAAAAATGTTTTACTGGAACAAAACCAAACCCATTCATTTACATATTGTCTATAACCGCTTCCAGGCCTTCAGTGCAGAGTGGAATAACTGTCTAACTGGCCCTTTAAGGAAATGTCTGCTGGGGCTTCTGGGTGGCTCAGTCAATTAAGTTTCCCCGCTCTGATTTCGGCTTAGGTCAGGATCTTGGGGTCCTGGGATCGAGCTCCGGGTCAGGCTCTGCGCTGAGCATAGAACCAGCTTAACATTCTCTCTCTCTTCCCCGCCCCCCTCCCCCGCCCCCA
>LNAC01000278.1:1632015-1649899 GCA_002007465.1 Ailurus styani
CGCCCCCCTCCCCCGCCCCCAGCCCTGGCTTGTTTTCTTTTTCTTTAATTAATTAATCAAAAGGAAGAAAAAAAGAGAAAGAAAATGTTTGCTGATCCCAAAGAGACTGTGGCAGTAACTGGGTAAGACAGTGGTGGTCACCTTTGAGGAAGGCAATAGGTATGTTGGTGCCAAATCATTAATGACACTGAAGAAATCATTACCCAGGCATCAGCTGAGAGCATTTGGTTTGCTTTTTAATGAGTTAAGATTGGTTCAAGCCCCTGTTACACAACTTTTAAATAAAGCACAGTACCTGCTGTTATGTTCTGCCAATTTCCCAGATGTCTATGATTTAGCATTACCTTGGGCCCTGCTCCTACTGTTGGGTTCAGTTATGGACTGTGTTGTTGTTCTGGGTGTGCTGTCTTCATTCTGCTCCTTTTGTCTTCTAGCAGTGGTACTTGGCTTCATGATTTCTTCACTTACCCCTCCCCGCCAGCCCACTCCCATTCTGTAGGTGTTTGTGGGGAGGTGTGGGGGCTTGGGGATTATGGACGGCTTACTAAAGATTTGGAAGATGCGAGGGGAGTCAAAAATATGCAAATAAGATAGAGCATTATATATTTTCAAAAGTATTTTAGGTATACGATGAAGTTCCTCTGTCTTCCATCTCTTTTCTCTTTCTCTTCTCTTTTCTTACCATTTATTCCATACCCCCAGGTGCATTTCTGAAGTAGAACATTCTGTCTTTTATGATCCTATCTCTTGCTCGTCTCTTCAATCATACCGTCTACTCACAATGACTCATTAAGGTGTTTTCCTCTGAAAAGAATTCTAGCACCAGCTGTTGAGAAAATTGGTTTAACTTCACTATAGGAGCAAGGTGTCTTCGAATCAGGGTACTGAGAATAGGTTTGGATCAAACAGGTGTAATCTGACATGTCCAGCTAGAACAGCCAGGAAAGGAAGTAGTCCAAGGTGGGGGAGGAGGGTAGGTAACCAAGTAGGGAAACCAAGATCATTACTACAGGAGTAGTGTAAATATCAGACGTTAGGAAAGAGCGAGGTTGTAAATAAGAGAGGAGGCCGGGCAACAAGGATAAGGAAATCAACCAAAATAACTATATTGTAGACTGATGCCTCCTTGTGAAAAGAGATTGTCTTAACTATTTTTAGATATGTACCACTTAATACAGTGCTAGACACAAATGGTAGGGACGCAAAAAAATGTTTGATAAACTGAACCCTTAACCTCATGCCATTCCTGAAATCTGGTCCTTTTTGTGCTCCTGGGACTTTGTTGTCTAAATCAGTCCACTATGTCTGAACAGATCAATCTACTATGTCTGAACAAGTTAAACAACCTAGATAAAAGTATTTAACATGTTCTTCCTTCAAGAAGACCTAAACTATATTTCAGTGTATTTGCATCACAACAAAAGTGGCAATAAACAACTCAATACTACCACCATCATTTATTGAATGCTTATTAGACCTGGAGTACCTTAGCAGGTGCTCACCTACCTTCTTTCATTTAAGCTTCGTGGTGACCCTATTATTATATTCATTTGACAGATGAGGAGGCTCTGGCTCAAAGAGGTTCTCTTTCGTGAGGTTATGATAAGTGGCAGGGTGTTGGAGTTCAAAATTCTTGATCTCAATAATATTAGTCTTTGCTGTCTCATAACTGTTTGCCTTGCCTCCAGTTTCTAAACCTTTGATCTCATTCCCTTGCTTAAAATCTGTCATATCCTCCTGACTGGGTCTGCAATAGTTAGTATGGTGTAATATGGTGTAATCTCTTTTTCACAGTCCCTGCCTACTTTACTGGCTTTGTCTTTTTTTTTTTTTAAGATTTTATTTATTTATTTGAGAGTGAGCATGAGTGAGAGAGCACAAGCAGAGGGAGCAGCAGGGAGAAGCAGACTCCCCACAGAGCAGGGAGCCCAATGTGGAGCTCAATCTCAGGACCCTGAGATCCTGACCTGAGCTGAAGGTGGTTCACTGACTCAACCACCCATGTTCCCCCAGTGGCTTTAACTTTGACTGCTGTTTCCATAAATACATATTGAGTTCCAAACATCTCTGGTTCCTGGAGCCATACTAAGCTCCTCCATGCTTCCAGGGTTTTGTATGTTCTCCCTTTTTCTGGAGTATTCTTCCTTCCCATCTGCCTGACCTTTAAAACCAGGGACGCTATTTCTAATCAGTTTCTCTGGGAGATCTCCTCATCTCTCTAGGTTTTGATTCTTCAATTAGTAAATTGAGGTGATATTTCCTATCCTTTGCAAAGAGGTTATCTGGCAGTAATTATGGCTTTGCCACTCACTGGCTATATCATCTTAGGAAAGTTACTTGATTTCTCTAAGATTGTTTTCTTCATAAAACAATGACACTTAAAACAGCACCTGACACATAGTAAGTGCTCAGTTAGAGTGAGCTATTATTGTATGGCTCTTATGTGAGTTAAATAAGGTTAACATACATGACGATCTAGCGTGATACTTGTTAACACATTGTGGTTAGTGATTTCCTACTCATCCTTCAAGATTCAGCTTACATTCCCCTTGATAATGCTTTTCTGTAAGCATTCTGTACATTCCACACATGGTTAGCTATGTTGTCAATTGTGCTCACTTACTTTTATTTTCATTTATTGTAATTATTGACCTAGGTTCTCATCTCCTTGGCTAGCCTGGACTCCTTGATTACAGGGACTATTTTATTGTCCACCCAAACCTAGCATGAATAGGTATTTTATGCACATTGGTTGATTGATTGAATGAATACATTCATTAGGAAACAAGAAAGGGTCTCAAGAAACTTCTAGTTAGGGGTAACACTACTCTTGGTACTAGTACTACTATGTCATGTTTATTGAGTATCATGTAGTCAACATTGTCCTGAGTGCTTGGTGCTCCTTAACTCACTTAATTCTCACAAGAGCAGTATTAGGTAAGCATTATCCTCATTAAGATTTTTGTTTTAATTATGAAATCTTATTTTATAAGAGACGTAACTGAGGCTCAGGGAAGTGGAGTAACATACTCAAAGTCACACAGCTAGTGAGAGGTGTAGAAGAAAATCTTATGTCTCAGTAGAAAACTTGCATTGCCTAAAGGACATTTTCGAGGTCATCTGATTCATTTCATTGCCTTTGAGCTATTGCCCATCCTTCTTGATTATCATATGGTAGCCTTTCGTCATGTCTGAGCTATTTTACAACACTGTATGAATGTGTTTCTTTCAGGTTGTCTTCTTCTGAACAGGCTACGACATCTGCCTGGTTACCTCACTGAATGAGTTAAGTAAAATCTTTAACTTTTTTTTCTTTTGTATCTGTATCAAACTCATGATTTTATTACCTTTTTCTGAGAATTATCTTTTATCAGAGACATAATTGGAATGCAACTTCCAATCTGACTGACTTCAAGGCCCATTTCTGCAACTCCAAGGTTTCCAGCTTCATTACACACTCTCCTGGGGTGCTTGCTTTTGGATTGCAGGGTTCTTAGTTCTCCCTCCCAAAACTCTGATTCAGGAGGGTTTTTGTTTTTTAACAAGACTCCAGTTATTCTGTTTCAGGTGGCCTGAAAAACACTGTTTTGAACAACTTTTTTTAGTAGAAGAAATAAAATACTTGTACAAAGCAAATTGTAAACTAAGTTTCAAAGAAGGAGAGAAGAGGAAGAGAGAAATTCTGTCTGGAGGAATCTGTAAGTTTTATGAAGAAAGTGGGTCTTAAAACTAGGAATACTTTTGACAGAAGGAAAGACATTTTATGTGTTGGAAGTAGCATGGGCAAAAGCAAGGAGTCAGGAAAATGCACAGCATTTTTGGGGGATGGCTAGTGACTGGATTTAGCTAGACTGAGCAAAGAACGTGAGAGGGAGAATATGGACCATGAGACCGGAAAGGTAGGTTTGAGCCTGAATGGAAAACTTCCATGCCGTTCATTTATTTGATAGATAAATAAAGAATAATAAAGAATAATAGAAAACTTTGACCAAAAGTGAAGGAATAAGAAAATAATCAACAGTAAGTTAGAAGAATCCTGAAGAAGCATGAGGTTGGAGAGATAAAACCAATCTCTGAATGCCAAGGAAAGGAAAGATGTGAGATCACAAGGATTTGAAGTCTCTTCCCTAACTAATGAATAGTTACTTAGGGTCTTTTGTGTGTGAAACATGTGGTACTATGCACTGGGAGAACATGGGAAGGGAAGTTATTATCCTGGTATATACAAAGGCTCAAAGAGGGAAGATGCCAGAGAGACATCAGAGATTATCTGGGAAGATATATAGGCCTAAACTTGGGGAGTGAAAGAGGAAGGGTGGAGGAGGTAAATATACGAAAGATCTTTAGCAAGTAGAATTGACAGAAGTTGGTGTCTGCATGGATACAGAGGGCTAAGCAAGTGGGGGAGAATCTAGGAAAGTGGAGGTTTCTTGGTTTTGGTGATTAGAGGCATGATGACTCTGAGAAAAGTGAGAAGAAAGAGTATTGGGAGGAGGGGAGATGATGAGTTCTATTTTATTGCATTTGATGAACCTGGAACACATGGTAGGATATTGGTAATAAAAATCTGGAGCTCAAGGGGCGCCTGGGTGGCTCAGTGGGTTAAAGCCTCTACCTTCGGCTCAGGTCATGATCTCGGGGTCCTGGGATCGAGCCCTGCATCGGGCTCTCTGCTCAGCAGGGAGCCTGCTTCCTCCTCTCTCTCTGCCTGCCGCTCTGCCTACTTGTGATCTCTCTCTCTCTCTCTCTCTCTCTCTCTCTCAAATAAATAAATAAAATCTTTAAAAAAATCTGGAGCTCAAGAAAGATAGTGTTAGGCAGATACTGTGTGAAGTCAGTTGATAGTAGATGCATGTTAGTGTTTGGGAGAATAGAGAGGACAGAGGTAAGTCAAAGCTGAGATAGGGTCCAAATTGGATGAGGTCGTTGCCTGGAGTGGGTAGAAGTGAACTGAGCAAAGTTATTTGCAGACTTTAAAGCTCAGAACTAAAGCAGAAAAGCCCATGTGTTATTGGGTGCAAGAATCATCAAAACTTAGAGATAAGAGGTCAAAGGCTAGGAGAATGCAAGATCTTATTGAGAAATGAGAGGAAAGGAGAGGGATCAAGTTGAAGAATGTATTCCAGGACTTATTTTAGGGATAGTGCTGCATTTGGAAGAGCTACTTTAGGCAAGCAGTGAAATTCCAAGGAATTTAAGCAACAGAAGATACTCCTGAAAGTCCCATGTAAGGAAGAAGAGAACAAAGAACATAGAGCTGCAGGAGGCCAACCTACTCCCCAGGAATTCCTTAATTTTAGGTAAAGTTGGGGGAAAAAAAATCATGAACTTCTTGGAGATAATTTTCTATGGAAACTAGTGGAAGGGTTGAATTCTGGGTTCAGAATGATGAACGCTTTGTATTTTTATACTGATTTCCAAATTCAAAGAATGATTAGTTTTTCTTGTTGTAATGGTCATTACACACTGAAGAAGGGCAGATCTACAGAACAAATCAACAAAACCCACATCTACATTGTTTAGGAGACAAGTGGTTTTGAACTTAAGCTCTATTTGTTTGTCCCCTCCGCCTTCCAAATCAATATAACAAATGTTGAATGTGAACAGCTGGTGTTTTTATTTTTATTTATTTTATTTATTTATTTTTTAAAGATTTTATTTATTTATTTGACAGAAAGAGATTACAAGTAGGCAGAGAGAGAGGAGGAAGCAGGCTCCCCGCCGAGCAGAGAGCCCGATGCGGGCTTCGATCCCAGGACCCTGAGATCATGACCTGAGCTGAAGGCAGAGGCTTTAACCCACTGAGCCACCCAGGCGCCCCAGCTGGTGTTTTTAACTGTTGGTTATAGTTACTGATTTCTCAAGAATTTCTTGTGTAACTAGCAATCAGAGTTTACACAGTTGTTTTAAAAGTCTCCTGTAATGTGCGTTCTTTGTTGAAAGAATTTATAAGACAGAGTGAATTGAAATTGAGTTCCTCTCACCTCTATATTGATATATAGGGGGACTACTTTCCCTTTCTGTACCAGTAGAATACTGTGTGCATAAAATTGTGCTAAAAGCCACATCCTGATAGTTTTTAAGTACAGGGCTTCCTTTGCAAACCAGAGGTCGGTTCCTCTAGGAGCTCTGAAAGGAAAGGCAAAGCAGTTCTTTAAATCACTTGATTGCCTTTTATTACCTTTGGGGAATTGCTCAGGATAAAAAAGTGAGGGGAAGTATATCATTCTTTTGCTCTTTTTCTCTGTAGATATAGATTATCAGTTACGACTCTCCCTGAGGTGTAGAACTTTGAATTCCGAAAGGGGTTCCTTGTCAAGCTGAGGAAAGGGCGGGGGGGAAGATATGTGACGGGTGAATACATGCAGAGCATGTGATCTTGGCAGGGTGCAGCATCAGGTGCAAAGATGCACAAGACAGACACTCTGTCCCCAAGCCACTTAAACTCCAGGTATCTATAGTGATTGAATTCTGGGAACACAGTTGTGACACTCTCAATTGTGCTCTGGACTCTATGGACCATAATGTTGCCTTTTCCTTTGGTGCTGGGCTTTAATAATGAGGCACTTGTCCAGAACCGTGCTGGATTTTGGATGAAGATACGGTATTATTTTTTTCTAAATTCAGAAAATATTTATTATTTTCTTCCTGTTGATAGTAGTGGAGGTAAATTAGAAATTGTAGGAACAAGGCTGGAGCAAAGGAGGCTAGATGGTGCTGGTTGCTCCAGTGCAGGCAGTGAATTCTTCTGTGGGGCAAGAATGGAGTCAGACGGGATTCAGCTGTTCGAGGGTCGTGTAGCCTGGCAGAGAGATTGAGAGCCCCTGCAGGTAGTATTCTGTGGGCAAACTGGTTATTGCCAGAGGTCCAAATTCTTCAGCTTAGATCTAAATTTTTAGGGGGTAAAGCGAGTTTCCTATTTACGTCAAAAGAAATAATTTTTGTGAAGTGCTTGATTTATATTTTCCGGGAAGAATTCAGTGATTAAGTTAAATATCCTGATGGTCTTTTCATTATTGCTATTATAATTCTGAATATGTTATATATAATTAGTACTAATAGTTAACATTTTCCTTACCCCACAATCCATTTCTTAATTTTGTTAGCGTTTGGGAAAACGCCACATGTTGTTGTGAAACATATTTGACAAAGTTTGAAGACATTTAATTGTAACAGTCTTTCAAACATTATTTTTATGTTCTATTTTCTACCAATGTGAATTTTAAAATCTGTGACTAGAACCATTCTTTTCCTTGTGGAAAATATATTTACACAAGTTGATTTCTTTTTAATCAAAACTTCTTTTTAAAATAAAAAATTCTTAGTATATTATAAAGTATAATAAAAGTATTTTGAAAAGAGATGGTAATTTTTAAAAATTTCCTTGCTGGAGGGCAAAGATGTGTTGTTTTTACCAAAAGGCAAAGAACACAGACCTCAAGATTAAGTCAGAGATCTGAATGCAGATATACATTTTCTTGATGCTTTCAACTTTGTAGAGTGTCTAAAAACAGGAACTTAAGTTATTGATGAACGTGATTTAGATGTGTGGGAGTGGATCGATTATAATAATACTATATTTATAAACAATCGTCATAATGACATTAAGAGATCAATTTGATTGGGCCATGTAAGGGACATAGTATATATATTAAAAAATAGTCTCATGGAAATTTCTCTTGGTTTTCTCTTTTTAGTAATTTTTAGGATAGATCATATGAATAGTGCATGTAAACATATGTGATCAACAAAGAAGGAAATTTACATCACTATAGAAATTTGATTTGGAATTGAATATGTTTGTCAGAAGATGGATAGGGGAGGAGATGTTTATACTAAGGAATATTTCTAAATTATAAAATTGTATTTCGTGGGTGCCTGGGTGGGTCAGTTGTTAAGCGTCTGACTTCAGCTCAGGTCATGATCCCAGGGTCCTGGGATTGAGCCCTGCATCCGGCTCCCTGCTCGGCGGGAAGCCTGCTTCTCCTCCCACTCCCCCTGCTTGTGTTCCCTCTCTCACTGTGTTTCTCTCTGTCAAATAAGTAAATAAAATTTTTAAAAAATGGTGAATTTATTTAAAAAATTGTATTTCACTATAAGGCCTATGGGAATGACTTATGAGTTATCCAACTATTGACTTTATTTTTAAAAAAAAACATATTTTTTCATAGGAATATATAGGGCATATATTCTGATTTTTATCATGATACATGGGTTTTTCATGTTTCAAAACATCAAGCATAAATTTTATTTTGACAAGCAATAATACACTACTATTACTCAGTTAAGATCTGCCTTGTTAATGAAGTATTTGGGATCTAGAAGTTAAAAAAAAAAAAAAAGACACAGCTTCATAAATTTCCCACTTTTCACCAAAACAATGGTGGAGAGTGCCAGTCTGAAGAGAATGTAGTGAGAAGTAAATGCTCCAAAGTCAGAGTAGTGGGAAAATAGAATAACAATCTATTTCTGGGATGAGATCGGTTAATTTTAATTTACATATCTTATATAAATATGGGCCATTTATAATGTGTACAGGTCATTTTTATATTTCTTTTTCTGTCACTTGTCTTTTTTTTTTTTAAGATTTTATTTATTCATTTGACACAGAGAGAGAGATTACAGGTAGGCAGAGAGGCAGGCAGAGAGACAGGGAGAGGAGGAAGCAGGCTCCCTGCTGAGCAGAGAGCCCGATGCGGGCCTCGATCCCAGGACGCTGAGATCATGACCTGAGCCGAAAGCAGAGGCTTTAACCCACTGAGCCACCCAGGCACCCTTGGCTATTCTTGTTTGTTTACTTTTTCTTATGAGCTTTAGAATCAGCTTGTCCTATTCCAGAAAATAGCTTCTTGGTATTTTCATTGAGATTGCGACAAATTTAAAAATTACAATTTAGGGGAAATTGACATACATTGACTTTTCCTACCTAAAAATATGGCCTCTCACTTTGTAAGGGGTTATTGTATGTGTACAAATAAACACATGTGCATATATGTATGTATTTATATGTACACACACATATACACATTTACATATATGTCACAAATTTTCATAAATTAATTTCGTATCCTGCTTCCATACTTAATTTTCTGTTGTTTATATATATTTTCTCAGTTGATTTTCTTGTGTTTCCTAGGTATATAGTCATATACTCCACAAAAAATGACAGCTGTATAATCTTTTTTCCTAATAGTTACATTTTTACTTTCTCTCTTTCACGTTCCCTTGACTGATACTGCAGGTACCACTGTATTAGCAGTGGGAGAGTTGTTATCTTCTTGACATGAGCAGGAACCCCTCCAGTGTTTCCCCATTCAATCTAAACTAGCTTTGAATCTTAGCATTAATTTCTAGTCGACATTACTACTTTGCTCTACCTGGAAAACTGAAAATTTGGTCTAACAGTAAGGTCCATAAATATTTAGCAGTAGTGGATTGGTAAAATACATTATGGTGCATCCATTGAATGAATATCCTGAGTAATCATAAAATAATGTGTATATTTTAGTCCTTTTTGTTATTGTTTAAAAAAATCAAAGTATATACAAGTATGCATGGAAAAGTATCTGGGAAGATATTCAACATACTGGTTTAAAAGTTGTAAATATATTATTGCAGCATTATTTACAATAACCAAAATATGGAAGCAACCTGAATGTCCACTGATAAATGAGTGGATAAAGAAGATGTGGAATATTACTTAGTCATAAAAAAGAATGAGGTTTTGCCATTTGTGACAACATGGATGGACCTAGAGGGTATTATGCTTAGTGAAATAAGTCAGATAAAGACAAATACCATATGCTTTCACTTACATGTGAAATCTAAAAAACCAGCCAACCAAACAAACAAACCAAAACCAGATCTGTAAACACAGAGAACAAACTGATGGTTGCCAGAAGTGGGGGATGGCAAAATGGGTGAAGGGGAATGAGAGATACAGGCTTCCAGTTATGTAATGAATAAGTCACGGCAATAAAAGGTGAATTGAATGAATGTTATGAAATGAAAATGAAATGAAAATTATAAGGAATATAACCAAAGGTATTATAATAGTGTCGTATGGTGACAGATGGTAACTACACTTTTGATGAGCATAACATAGTGTATAAAGTTGTCGAATCACTGTGTTGTACATCTGAAACTAATGTAACATTGTGTGTCAACCATGCTTCAGTAAAAAAAGAAAGGAATAAATAACATTATAGAACAGAAAAAAGTTATGAACATAAACTATTGATTGTTAATATCAATTTCTACTAACCTGAAACATTTTTTTAAAAATTCATGAAAATATTTTGGCACAATTAAAAAACTAGTTGGAAATTTAAGAAAAATAGAATGACATTTTTCCCTTTCTCTGTTCTGGATCCCTTTCTGTTAGATTTTATTTTGTTTATCCTTATTTTTTGCAAAGTGGTACTCATAATGTAGATAGCATAGAAAGGGGTTTACAAGATATAATCCAGAAGGAAAAAGAAAAGAGGAGAAAAGCCTATAGTCGAGAGATTTCAGTAAATTTTGGAAACCAGAAGTTGGATGGAGTAGAAATAATTGACTTGACAAAGTGGAAGAAGGGCTAATCAAAATGCTTTGAGGAGCCTTAGCAGTTGGTTGGTGTACCATAGAAGGCAGGGGTGAGGTACAAGCCTGAAGAAGGAGAATTGCCCTAAAGTTGTTTACAAAGCTCTTGGATGCCACTGGGTCTCTTCTTGCCCCTCATACAGCCATTGCACATTCATGCGTGTCATAGTGACCTACTGCCACTAATAAATTCCCTCTGTGAGTTACGAAGTTTCTTTTCTGGAGAAAGGAGTTTGTCTTTTACCTTTTGATGGAGAGTTCCTGTAACAAAAGGTCTGATCAGAGAATGGGAAGGAAAGATATTGTTTTTTTTAATGGTAATGTAGTATTTCACTTATTCTGTCTATTAATAACTAATATGTGAGAAAATTTATAAGATTAATGGAATTTAAGAGAAGCTTTTTTATATTTCAGTATTAATTATTAATAAGAGAGATAATCAAAATAATTATGGTCAAAATTATTACATCAAAAACTTGAAATAAAAAAATCTTTAAATGTTTGGTGTTAGTCTACATACAGTTTAGTTTTTGGCATAAAGTTCTTTGGCTGCAAGAAAGAACATTTGGTTTACTTCACCAATAGGAATATCCCTTAATGCTAGGATGGCCTTTGTTGATATTTCTTCTGCTGTTGATTTTTAGCATAGTTATCTATGATTGTATGAATGGAGTTTAGTGGAGAGGTACTCATCATGTTTATTCCCAATAAGAGTACATAATTGATTACTGTAGTAATGAGGAGGTAGATAGGCAGTGCAACTGCCCGATATTTTTGAGGCCAATAGATTAAGCCTAAGGAGTTTAGCCAAGGTTCAGGAATAAAAGCTCACACAAGATATAGTATGAAGCCAAATTGGGAGCTTAAGAAAAGAACAAAGCCATAAATAGCTCTTCCTGGTAATGGCGATGGTGAATTTCCCACCATTTTCCCTGTGGCTTTAGACAGTGTGTGGGAAAGAAACAGAATCATCATCAGTGATTTACTCCCCTTCATCACTGGCCCGTTGTAGCCTCATTGGTTTGCTGTGGGCACTGCCTCTGCAGAATTTTTCCCAGCCTAAACCACTGCACACCGCCATCCTGTGCCAAAAATATGTTTGAAATAGAAACTTCAGTAGAGGGTTGGAAGATAAAGCTAAGTAATTCTCCTGGTCCATGATTTCTCAATCTTGGCATGACTGACATTTGGGATCGGAAATTCTTTGCTGTGGGAGGCTGTGCATTGTAACATGGTTAGCAGCCTCCCTGGTGTCACTAGGTGCCCATGCATGTCCCCCTTCCTTGTGATGACAGCCAAAAGCCTCAGCAGACATTGCCAAATTGCTGGGGTGGGGAGAACACCTCCCACCCCTTTCCAATTGAGAACCTCTGTCTTAGACAATAGATAATAGAAAAGATGGGGTGCCTGGGTGGCTCTGTTAAGCGTCTGAATCTTGATACCAGCTCAAGTCTTAATCTCAGGGTTCTGAGTTCCGGCCCTGTGTTGGGCTCCACGCTGGGTGTGGAGTCTACTTAAATTGAAAGAAAGAGAGAAAGAAAGAAAGAAAGAAAGAAAGAAAGAAAGAAAGAAAGAAAGAGAGAAAGAAAGAAGAGAGAGAGAGAAAAAGAAAGAAGAGAGAAAGAGAGAGAAAGAAAGAAAGGAAAGAAAGAAAGAAAAGAAAAAAGAAAGCAAGCAAGCTGTAGAGATAATCAGTGGGATAAAAGGACAATCAATCTGGAGAATAATAAAGTTCCAACATCCTGCTGACAAGAGTTCACAAAGAGAAAACATAGAATATGAGATGGAGAAAATTACCCAAAAAATAATAAAAGATTTGCAGGTAAGATTGAAAACACCCCTGAGGGTATAGCACAATCAAAGAAAAAAGGCCCATTCTAAGGCACAAGGCACATCATCGTGAAATTTCAGACTATAAAGTTAATGGGAAGATTCTAGAATGAAGAATAGACCAGAGGGGCACCTGGGTGGCTCAGTCGTTAAGCGTCTGCCTTTGGCTCAGGTCACGATCCCAGGGTCCTGGAATCGAGCCTCACATTGGGCTCCCTAATCAGTGGGAATCCTGCTTTCCCTCTTCCACTCTCCCTGCTTGTGTTCCTGCTCTCACTGTCTCTCTCTGTCAAGTAAATAAATAAAATCTTTAAAAAGGAATAGACCAGGTATAGAGGAAGGGGAACCAGAAAGGGATTAGGCATTTATTTCAGAGGCAACACTGGAAGCAAAAAACAGTGGAACAGTGCTTTTAAAATGTTGAGGGAAAGTGATCTTCAACTTATCCAAATTATCAATCAAGGATGAGCATAGATTACAGACATTTTCAGACATGCAAGCACGCTAAAAAATTTACCTTCTATGCACACACTCCAAGTAAACTACTGAAATCTGTGCTTTAGCGAAACGAGAGTGAATTTTTTTTTAAAAGATTTTATTTATTTAGGAGAGAGAGAGAGCCCGCACAAGCTGGGGGAGTGGCAGGCAGAGGGAGAAGCAGGCTCCCCGCTGAGCACGGAGCCCGATGCACATGGGACTGTTACCTAGGACCCTGGGTTCATGACCTGAGCTGAAGGCACATGTTTAACTGAGCCACCCAGGCGTCCCAAGAGAGTGGATTTCTAATGTTGGGGCATTGGAAGATATCAGTGGGCATTTGATAGATATGTTGAAGCATCTGGATAAAATTTGGGTTAGATACATTTAAAAAAAAAAGTGAAAAAGGGAGGCAAATATTAACGCCAGCAACAACAGGAGATTTTCAAGAGAAGCGCTGTCATGGCACCTTACTTGATTCAGCAATGCACTGTATTTACATTGACAGGATGATAAAAACAAATTATTGATTTGAACAGAAGTTGTGATGTAGGTGGGTGAGAAGGAAGGGTGAAGCAAAGTGGTGATGGTGGTATGTATGAAAGGGCTAAATCCTCAAATACCATGACAAGAAGTCAATAAATAAGGTCCAAAAGTGAAAGTCAGGAAGCATTGGTATAAGCATATTGTTAAGAAATAACCTAGTAGGGTTATGTAGAACACGGGGTGAAGCTAGGTGGGGGGAAGTTGGAAAAGGGGCTGATGGGACTCGGGTGTTTTTATTATAAGCCTTTTTGAACTATTTGAATTTTTACTTATATGTATTACCTTCATTAAAAATGCACGCAAAAGCAGTACATACATATTACAGGAGAAAGTCACATAAAATAAGATAAGCAAAAAGAACAAAAAAGACATAAGGATCTCACCCACCCAGAGCTAACCATTGGTAATATCCTGAAGTAGTTCTTTCTTGAAAAATTCTGAAAAACAAATGAAAGAACTTCATTTATTTTTAAAGATTTTATTTATTTGACAAAGAGAGAGAGAGAGAGAGCACAAGCAGGGAGAGTGGCAGGCAGAGGGTGAGGCCCGAGCAGAGACCCTGATGGGTGGGGAGGGCCTCCTGATCTGAGCAAAGGCAGCTGCTTAACTGACTGAGCCACCCATGCGTTTCCAAGAGAACTTTTAAATACTAAAAACGAAACAAAACCCTCACAAATTCTTGATACATTAAAATCAATAATTTCAAAAGTCGTGCCTGAGGTTATTAATTTTTAAATCAACCGTTCTGATCAAAATGCTTGGTGTTATTTTGGTTATATCTTCACAGAGCAGAGTGGAGAATTGAGGCAGTCTTCCAAAATACTTCTGCCTTAATTATCTTGTTATTTTAGAAAGAAGCAGCTTTTGGTCTCAGTCTTTCTAAACAATTGTCTCTATTTAGTAGTTTAGGAATTTTTGGAAACAAATTTATCAGGAAAATTTGTCTTCAACAAATGGTATTGGGAAAACTGCATAGCTACTTGCAAAAAAATGAAACGACCGCTTTCTTACACCATACACAACAATAAGCTCAAAATAGATTAAATACGTACATGTGGGACCTGCAACCATAAAAACAATCCTAGAAGATAACACAGGCAGTAATTTCTCTGACATTGGCCATAGCAACATTTTTTAGATATGTCTTCTAAGGCAAGGGAAGCAAAAGCAAAAATAAACTACTGGGACTATATCAAAATAAAATGCTTCTGCACAGCAAAGGAAAATGGTCAACAAAACTAAAACTAAAAGACAACCCACTGAATGGGAGAAAATATTTGCAAATGACATATCCAATAAAGGGTTAGTATCCAAAACATGTAAGGAATGTATACATCTCAACACCAAAAAGCCAAATAATCCATTAGGAAATGGGCAGAAAACATGAATAGACCTTTCTACAAAGAAGACGTCCAGATGGCCAACAGGCACATGAAAAGATGCTCAATGGCACTCATCATCAGAGAAATGCAAATCAAAACCACAATGAGGTATCACCTCACACCTGTCAGAATAGCTAAAATCAAAAACACAAGAAACAGCAAGTGTCGGCAAGGATGTTGAGAAAAAGGAACCTTTGTGCACTGTTGGTCGGAATGCAAACTGGTACAGCCACGGTGGAAAGTAATACAGAGTTGCCTCAAAAAATTAAAAATAGAATTACCATATAATCTAGTAATTCCACTACTGGTATTTACCCAAAGGGTATGAATTTGAAAAGATATGTGTACCCTTATGTTTATTGCGGCATTATTTACAATAGCCAAAATATGGACACAACCCAGGTGTTCCATAGATGAATGGATAAAGGAGATATATGTCTGTGAGGTTGGGTGAAATAGGTAAGGGGGATTAAGAGTACACCTGTGATGAGCAATGAGTAATGTATATAATTGTTGAGGCACTGTATTGCTCACCTGAAATTAATATAACACTGTACGTTAATAATATTGGAATTAAAAAAAACTCAAAACACACACAGAAAAAAGATATATAGAGAGGAACAAATATAATCATATTTATTGTCTAGAGCATATACAAAAAATTTTTATCAGGAAAATTTGCCTCAAAAATTCTGTATTTTTTCTCTTTTTGAAGACATAAATAATTTCATTTCTCTGAACTGTTTCAATGCACAAAAGTATAAGAAGTGCAGTTCTGCTTTGATACCTCACAGTTAACAAGCAGAAAAACTTAAGACAGTAAATAACAGAATTTGGGGTAACTGTCCTTGGAAGAGGATTGGTAAAACAAAGTTAAGTATAACTAGAGACTTAAATATGAATAATGAAGTGAATATTTTTAAAGAAATTAAGCTGCATTTCAATTTTGATGAAAAGTATGCAGTTGATATAGTCTTCTACCTCCTAAGGTCATTGAGTTTTGATTAGTTTAAAAGATTCAAAATTCTTCTAATAGTTACTGAATTCCTTTCCTTATCTCAGGCATTGTCCTTGATGTATTCGCTTACATGCTGTGTATAATCTCGCAGCAATCCTGCTGATTTGATGGTGCGTTTGTAGTGGCCTGATATGAAGGAATATAGTGGGACATAGAGTATAGAGTGGATTTTTGTGGGTTTACTTGGCTTTGGCTGCTGCTGTGGGTGTTAGAAAATATCCATATTAAACATAATGATGGTGCATTTATCAGGAGAAAACCGAGCAACTATCAGCCACTGGGGACAAGCAAAGGGGCTGGAGGTGATACCTTGAGGCAGAGTCTGGAGGTGACATGTGCAGTCTGTACACCTAGGGCTTACCCTACAGATGAGCACACATACCCATCCTGCCCCTGCAGAGTTATGATCTAGTCCCATGAATGCATAAGGCAGGTGTGGGGCAAACCAAAGTTGTCGAAGCAAATATGATGTGAAGCAAACATGATGGGATAGGTTTGTGGCCAAAGGGCACTCCCAAGAGTCTTGGGGAGAAAAAGGAGAAATGCACTGGGGGCCTGCAGGATCTTCTATCCTGCTTGACTGCAGGCAGGCTGCTGTCTGTAGGGTAGAATAGGTTTTGTCTTTCTAGTTCAGTCTGAGGTGCATTTGCCAAGACTGCGGTTTCCAGAGGTAACTGAACTATGATCCCCATTTTATAGATGAAGAAATTGAGCCTCAGTGACGTTCAGTTAGCTAACATGTATTTGTGTGCATGTAAATATTAGGTAAAACAGATTAGCTCCACTGATAGGCATTTCTTACAAATAACTACATTATTAAGAGTGGTGCTTACTAATTAACATTAGAACCCACATCTCTCCAAAAAGAATATTTGTGATTACTTTCCGCAAATTTTAACGGCCTAAATGTACCTCATTATTTTGTTCAAAACAATTCCATCTTGTTAATCCAGAACATTTGAAGGTTTTTGAGGCTGTACATAGCAGGTCAGAAGAGCTACTATTGAATGGCAAACTTTATGCATTGGGCAGCTTGGAATTGTCCGCCAGTATCAAAAATTCAAATCCTTTTTCTCCGCCCTGACAGCAGAGGGGCTCCTGGTGTTGGGTGTAGGTGGAGTGCTAGTGCACTCCAGGGTGTTTTTCAGGGATTCCCGAGGAGGCTGCTCCAAGAGAACTGGCCTGTTTCACACACGCCCCCTACCCAGTTTGGAATGCACCTGCAGTCCCCCGCAAGAACTGGGCGGACTTGGCTTTGGCCAGGTCAGACGTGGGATGAGAAAATCCGCGACTGCCTTTTCACCTCCTTTCTGTAATTAATATAAATTCATAATCTGAAAAGAATTTCGGCTACGTGGCGAGCCCAGGTACTGGCCGCTGCGGAAGCGGACTCAGACCTTTCTGCTCCCTTGCTAGTTGTGCTCCTCGCTTGGGGAAGGGGAGGCACCGCACGCCCTGTCCCTGGCGAGGTGTGTTCTTCCAGGACCCCACCGCAGCCCTCCTCGGGTGTTCCTGTTTCCGAGCCCTTTCCGGGACCCGAGCCCCAGCACGCGAAGGTCGGCCCTACAGCCGGCCTCGGGGCCCCGCCCACTTTGGCCGCGGGTCGCAGCCGCCACCAGCCGGAGCGGGAGCCGGAGCCGGAGCCGGAGCGCGAGCGGCCGCGGCCCCTTTAAGGAGCCGCTCTGCGGTAAGCCGAGCCCGCAGTCCGGGCGGCCGCGGCGGCCGCGGGGGTAGCTGTAGTCTCTGTGACTGCTCCTCCAAGCTGCCCGGGGCCCCGCGGCTCCCCTGGCTCCGGCCGAGCATCCCGCGGGGTGATTCTGGCCGGCGCCAGCCCTCGGGCCGGGCCAGATGACCAGGCTTCTGTGAGCACCCGCCGCCCTCCCCGGCCCGGTGCAGCTGCCGCCTGCACGCGAGTCGCCCCGGGACCCGGCACAGGTGACGCCGTTTGGAGGGGGTTCGGGGAAAAGGGCGGGCTCGCTTTTGCCCCGCGGTTCCTCCGCGCCGCCGACCGCGGCCCTCGGGCAGGGGCGCCGGGGCTTCCCGCCCC
>LNAC01000278.1:1649935-1758079 GCA_002007465.1 Ailurus styani
AGAGCTTTTTGTGCAGAACTATGGAGAGTCTAAGGTTTTCATATTCACGGAAAAGGGAGAGGAAGAGTTGGGACTTGCAGCTTGAATCACAGGCGTGTGATAACCAGGTATGGAAACAGTGTGGGTACAAGANGCCCGGCGCTCTTCTCGCGCCCCCGGGTGCGCGATTCGTGCTGCTGGGGCTGCCTGGGGAGCCTCCCGGCTCTCAGCCCAAAGTGGTGGGTGCGCGGGGCAGCCAGGGGAAGCTTTCTTGTTAGAGGTCGGTACAGTCAGGTGCATCAAGTGGGTAAGTTCCCCCCGCTCCCCCCTCCCCCATCTAAATAAAACAAGACGCGTTTATTCACCCTTGTAGTTCTCAAGTGCGTCCCATTTTTAGCCACCTCATGCTGAAGAGCCTAGTGGGAAAGGGACTGGACTCTATTTACAGCCCCACCATTGTAACCCCAGCAAGTTTATTAAACCGAAAACCTCGGTTTACCCAGCCATGAAATGGGATCCGTAATGCGAGCGTTTATTTTCCTACAGCCCCAAGAGGGTGGGAACTTTGTGAAAGTACTTTGAGTTGTCGGAAGTTCACTAAAGGGTCTCTGTTGCTGGCCAGTACTTTTTTTTTTTTCTTCTCAGTTGTATACATCTGACTGTTAATGTAGCACACATTTTTATGTGAAATTAGAAAATCGTTCCTAAAGAGTGATCTTTGACAGTGTTTAAATGAATCCGCTACCAGTTTGGGGACAAGATGGGAGAGTTTTTGTGGATATTAGGAGTTGATGTGTGAAGCAGGAAACAAGCTGGTATTTTGGTAAAGTCTTCACCAGTCATAACTGGAGTTGAGAGAAATCGATCTTGGACTGTGTGTGTGTTGAGAGAGCTACTGCTGTGTGAGCACATGGTATAGGTTGGAATGCAGCTTCATCTTTATGTAGCCAGTTAAGGTAATACGACAGAGAATCTCAGTTCCCTTCTAAGTGTGAAGTGGAGGATTTTTCCCCCCTGAGTTAATCTATTCCTTAAATTGTAGGGATGGAACTAAATTAGGAAAGTGGACTCCTGCCATGCTAGAAAATTGGAAAGAATGGCTCCAGGAACTGTGGACTTTAGTTGACTTGTCACCTCCCCCTTCTGTCCCATCAGATGATCCTGAGAATATATTTACAAAGTGCTTCTTTTCTTTCTACCCCTGCAGCTCCCTTTGCCACAATACCTCCCTCCAGCTCTGGAATTCTTGGTGTGTGATCCTGTACAAATTTCACCTGTCCGGAGTTGGGCACTTGGCATCCAGCAGCTCAGTCAGTCATAACTGTTTACTCTATGAACTTTTTGTTCCCATTCCTTTAACTCTAAGCCTCTTGACTTTGTTGGAAAGAATAATGGCTCTTCGAAACTAAAGCTGTGTACTTGGAGGTGCCTAGGAATGGCAGGGGTCAAGGGCCAAACCTAACCCAAAAAGCTGGGTCTTTTCAATAGACCCTGGAGGATGGGCGCTGGAGTTGGCCTGTCTTTTCCTTCCTTCTCTGAAATCTCCGTTGGGGAGAGATTCATTTGATCACCAAGGTAAACATTGGCCTTGGGAGCAGGAGCTATCAGAGACCTAACTCGGTGCTAGGTGGATGAAGAGCTTACCAGCAAAGGAGTAGGGAGGAGGACATGGTGACTTGGGAGGGATGGAGGGCCTGCCTGGTAATCGGGGGTAGAGAAGGAGCCCTGTATTTCCCACTAGGAAGTGGGAAAGGGGTTAGATTGCAGAAAGGGACTAGTAGTGGAGCTTCCAGCTCAATCCTGGAATGTGCCCTAGGTGTGACCTCCCCTTCTCTCTAGCTCCCTCTGAGCATGTTTCTTGCCCTTCTGAGTCTAGTGCGGCCCTCTCCTCCCACCCTACGTTTGTGTTCTACCCTGAAAGCTGGCATCCCAAGTATGAGCAGAAACCAAGGTTTCATAAGAAACCTTCAGACCTCAGTGTCTCCCTGCTCCCTTCTCAAATTAGTGTCCCATACCCTACAGATGAAGGCTCCATTTAGCTTTGATATCTCTTGGAAGGTTAGAAAGTACGATAGCCCTTTTGGCTGAAAAAAGTAAACTGAACAGCCTACAGGAAGATAAAGAAAATGAGTTTTTCTGTGGAGGAAGAGAATGAATTAATTGTCTGGGTGAGAATGGTGGGTGGGTAGACAGGGAGGGCAGAAGCCCGGGGGGGGGGGGGGATCTGTGCTGGACAGCTTGTGCCCTCGTCCTTGAGAGAGGAAAGGATGCCACCACACGTGTATAGCCACCTTGCTGTGCTTTCCCTCTTTCCATTTGCCTTGCAAGAGGAAGAAGGTGGCAATATGGAGGTGGAGTAGCCATCTGTTCTCGGGGACGGGAACCACAGTTTAATTCACCACTCAGGCTGAGCTGTTTTCACCTGGCGTTGGTACCGGGCACTGAATGTATGACCCCGGAGAATGCATTACATCAGGAAAGCGAGGTTCATTTTGTAAGAAAACCTAAGGCATTGTGCGAGTGACTTTGGTGGTGTTTTTTCTTGTTGGAGATGAAAGGTAGCCCACAAAGAAACGGAGTCCTACTGCTCTGAGGTTTGTTATTCATAGTGAGACAGTTGGATGTTCTGCAAGCAGATCCCAGACCTGAAAAGAAGGCAGGAATAGCAAAGGTTTTTTTTTTTTTTTCCTCAGAACATTGGTCTGTTCAAGGAGAAGGCAATCCTTTGGATACATGAGAAGGAGCTTGTGAATCATTGTAAGAGGCCAAGGTTTGTGAAAACAGCGGGTGAAGAAGACAGCTGGAAGTCTGTTCAGAGCTTGAACCAGCATGAGGAAGGGAGTTGCTGAGCGGTGGGACCAAGAGCAAGGGGGTAGTCTGACTGAGGGGACAAAGGCTTGTCTAAAGCAGTGTTTCAAATGGTTTTGGATTTTGCAACACAGTACAAAATAGGGTTTTTGCACTGCGACCCATTACATAGTAAGTATAGGTGCATCTGAAACCAGTTTCATGAAATAATATGTACACTTACTGTGTAGAGCATTCTGTTTTCTGTTTCTGTGCTTTCCGTTCCTATTCAGTATTCTGAAAAATCCTCATTTGTTAGTGGATCAGAGTCCACTGTTTGGAAATCATTTGCCTCATAAGTAGATAAACAGGTTGCATTCAGGTTGGAGGTGCTGGAGGGGAACTGATTGGGAAATTGGTTTGAATTGTTTGGGAATTGATTGGGAAATTGGATTGGGACCTCTCTTGGTGGGGACAGGAGGGAGTGTGAGAACTCATGTGGTGTCATGTGGGTGCAGGACTCACATTGGTGAAGGCAGCTGGATGGACAAGCGTGAAGGGGGAACTTCCTACCGCTTCTGTCCACTTCAAAGCAAAATAGTTGGTTTTGAGGAACAAGGAAGTGTGGAAGGAGTAAACTTGGATTTGAAAACAGTGTCTTGAGAGTTGATTTTTCTCTGTAGGTTAAGAGGACAAGTGGATCCAGAACAAATTGGCTGGTGGGTTTAGGCCATGTCCACTTTCATCAGCTGGGTAGGGACAGAGGGGCTCATAGTGCAGTGTGTGGGCTCATAATTCCCCTTACAGCTTTGAGAAGTTGTTAACAGAAGCGGATGGGATATGTTGTTGCAAAACCCCATTGCTGACAAAACTCATTAGGAAATTAGCTGCCTTACAGAGAATTGGAAATGTATTCTCATTACCTTGTGTGAAAGGGTTAGATTATCAAAGCTTCCTTGGGTGTCTGGAATCCTTATTCATCGTCTTCAGGATCGCCAAAAATGCTTCTTGGGGAACTAGGTGAGGCAGAATCTAGCATCCAGCATCCGCATCCTTGAGCTAATTTCCGGTAACCATGCCCTGGAGTTAATCAAGGTCAGAGTTTAACTGCATGCCTTTGATTGCCTTTTCATAACAATTAAGACCTGGCTCATACACCTGGCACTATCACCACTGAGCGAGTGCAACAAAGCATGGAGGGCAGTGTGCACAAGTATCAGAGTTCACTGGGGTTGCTTGTTTACTTGCTGTGTTTGTCATCCACATTCTGCCTAGTCGGATCCTCCCTTTGACCCATCCTTGCTTTGTTGGATTTTCTTACCTTAGATGATACGTTTTCAGTGCTTCACATTCCTTCTCCTCGGCTGTCCTGTATATATCTAGAATTTTCTCTGATGTTATCTCTGAGCTCCGGATTTATGGTGTCCACCTGACTGTTCCTATAGAGTCTGGTGTCGGGATCCTGGCCCGTGCTGTGCTGTGTCCACCAGATCCTGCCGGGGCCACCTAGGAAATAACCATTCATTGATGGGTTTATACACTGGTTTTGATTTGCTTTTTACATTTTGGGGATGTGGAGAATCTGTTTTGGTCAAGTTAATTTAATTAGTTTTCTCCAGATTGGCTTTAAAAAACCTCCCAAACGTACATTTCGAAGGCATAGAAAACTTCTCCCTATTTGGTGTGTATTTATTGAGTGGAATGGGAGAAGAAGGAATTTTCATTTGGTGAAAAATTTAGAACGATTAAACCTTACCCCTTTACAAAGTGTTAACGTTTTAGGGACACGATTCCCCAAACTAGTCTTGCTCAGTTAACATGTCTTGCTCTAATACATGTTAAAAAAAATTGAGACAATTAAGAATTTAAATGTTTTATAATTTGCTATATGCTCTTTTAAGTACTTGAAAAAACTACAGCTGTGTTCTGATTGAGAAAGATCCTTCGCCTTTCCATACTTTAAAAACCTATATATGTGTCACTAAACAGATCAGTTTCTTCCATGCCTTGTGGAGGAATCCATGGCAGGATAAAGACTCTAAGGGAGGGAGGCCAAGTTGTCCATAGGGAAGGCCTAGCCACAGAGCAAAGATTGCTTGTTTGAGGGATCCCAGCTTAGTATTTCCCGACCAAACCCTTGAGACATTGGACATTTTGCGGATTCGAGAATGCTTTATAACCTGAAGTCACTACATGTTTTCTGCAGTGTTTTTTATTTTTTAATTATAAAAGTGAAACGTTCTTGTTATAAATCACATAAAGAAAAACCATGAAAACAACCAGTACTCAAGAGAATGACAGTTCACTTCTTCCCTTTTCTCCAGCTCCCATTTCTCCTAATTTCACTTCCAAATATAGCCAGTTAGCAGTTTGGGGGTATAGCCCTTCTTCTCTACAAATGCCAAAAGAGCCGGTTAGGTATTTACGAAAAATGTATTATTTCACTGCCTGCTCTTTTTTTTTTCACCCCATAGCGTGTGATAGGTGAATGTCCTTCTGTCAGCTTGTTTGTTTAAATGTCTGTATAGCCTGTGATAGTGTGACTGCACCAGCATATTTCATCATTCCCCTATCAGTGACCCTGAGAGTTGCTTCCAATGCTGTGGTTAAACACCCTTGTACATGCCTCCTTTGACACATTTGTGTTTGGAGATTAAAATATAAAATCATTAGTAGACTGTTTATTTTATAATCCAGTTAATAGACTGCTATCAAAATTTACTTATTCTACCATTTAATTATATCCATTCAGCAGTGAAAACATAGCACTGGACACTACAAGGATTTCCTAGTGGGGCGGTACACAGCCCTTGCTGACCAGAGCTCACCATCTGGAGTAGGGGAACTAGACATATATGCTGCTGATCGTATCTTTAGTTTTACTTATACCCTACCTGATTCCAGAAGTGATTTGGGATGGCTTACAAAGATGCACACAATAGGACAAGATAATAGTAAATTTAGGATGAGAAAGAAATATAAGCCAAAGGAAAATAAGTGGGAGTTATGAGTGAAGTTGGTCAGTGTACTTTGAAGTTCTGGCTGTAAGCATTCCAGCAGCTTAAGAGAAGAGGCAAGCAGCCCACAACGAGCTTCACGGTGTCCCAAAGAGAAACCAGATTGGGAGAAATTCATCTATTCCTGATTTAGGAGGTGAGAGAAATTTCTCCTTTGGATTTTCAGCCAGAAAACACTGCATCTTACAGATGGCCATCATTCTGAACAACATCCCCAGCCTTGTACAGCAAAACCTAGTGACCTTGCCTTATGTTATCATCTCATACCATGTTCCTCAGTGTTAGAGATGGGTATCATGCCTTGGCAGTTCTCAGTGAAAGGTCATTAGGGTGAGGGGGAAGTTCATGGATTTAATCCAGAAAGAGCGTATAGAGGACAGATGAGGGGTGCCTGCGTGGGTCAGTGGGTTAAGTTTCTGCCTTCAGCTCAGGTCATGATCTCAGGGTCCTGGGATCGAGCCCTGAATTGGGCTCTCTGCCAGCAGGGAGCCTGCTTCCCCCTCTCCCTCTGTCTGCCTCTCTGCCTACTTGTGATCTCTCTCTCTCTCTCTCTCTGTCAAATAAATAAATAAAATCTTAAAAAAAAGGACAGATGAAAACAGCAATCTGTCCTTAGACAATTTTTTTTCTATAATCTAGTACAGAATATATCATTTTAGTAGATGATAGTAGATGTATTACTATTTTAGTAGATTTAGTAGATTTAGTAGAATTTTTGTGAGTAGAACACACTTGCCCAGGATTTCTAGGTTTCCAACTTACAAAGCAAGAAGTGAGGATGTTTATTTTTTTTTAAAGTTTTTATTTAAATGCCAGTTGCCATACAATTTCATATTAGTTTCAAGTGTACAGTGTAGTGATTCAACACTTCCATACAGCACCAGGTGCTTGCCACGACAGGTACACTCCTCAATTCCCCCATCACCCATTTCGCCCATCCCCTCAGCCACCGCCAAGAAGTAAGGATGTCTACATGGCGTTAATGTATCAGAACTATAACAACGAGTGAAATATTTTCCTCTTAAAAACACGCATGCACAAGTCTATAGTAGGGCCATGCAGGAAGGATGGTCCGTGTGCACACTGATGAGCTCCACGAGTCAGAAAGGCTCTGAGCCACCATTCCAGGAGATCTTGAGAGCTTCTTCGAGCTCGACGTTATTACCGGGTTGTTGTGTAGGAGAGTGTTAGCAGGACTCTGAGATCTACAGGTTGGGGTGGTGTGACCTTGTTTAGTGAAGCTGGGGAAGTTCAAGTGTCATGAGCCACCTGGGTCCGTGTTTCCATGGCCACATTCACCCAAGCCTTACCTCAGAACATTGTCCCAGAACAGTTCTTTACTACCAAGTCTCTGGGTCAAGCTGAGGCATTTTGCCAGGACCTACCCTGAATTTAAACTTGAGCTTTGGGCGCCTGGGTGGCTCAGTGGGTTAAAGCCACTGCCTTCGGCTCAGGTCATGATCCCAGGGTCCTGGGATCGAGGCCCGCATCGGGCTCTCTGCTTGGCAGAGAGCCTGCTTCCTCCTTTCTCCTCTCTCTCTCTGCCTGCCTCTCTGCCTACTTGTGATCCCTCTCTCTGTGTCAAATAAATAAATAAAATCTTTAAAAAAAAATAAACTTGAGCTTTGTAGTAAATGTTAACCTTGAGGTCACCCAAAGCTTTATGTGATTGTTCTGTGTATCATCTCCTAGCCTGAGAAATGGTTCAAGGAAACGTGTCACTGTGTTCAGATTTTTTTTGGCTGCCTGAGAAGTGTCAAACAGATACCATCATGCTGATAAATATCATCTTTATTGGGAAACAGTACAGTTGACAAAGGCTATCTTATGGGAAGATACCAGAAGAGAAGAGAAACCACTCACAGTGTACCTTGGGAGGGTTTTAAGTAGCCTTTAGGGAATAGCATGAAAAGTCACTTATAGAACTTAGAAACTCCTTGACTTCTTCTCATTGAAGCCACCATATCTCCCAGTCAGATGAGAGGTGTGTGTAAACAAGCTGCAGGGCCCTTAGGCCATAGGTTAAAAGGAGGGGGAAGTGATCACATTGCTTCAGATACGGAATATTCTATCCCTCTGTGACTTGGTTCCATTTGAAAGATGGGTATAACATTTCTTGGTTAGGAAAAGTTGATAACCAGTGCTATCCTTTTTTGAGTGGTGTTTTGATGTACTCCTGAATAACCACCCGCAAACCTAATGACTTAAAACAATGATTTATTATTTCTCATGATTCTGTGGGTGGCTGGGCAGTTACCCTGCTGGTTATAGGCTCGTTCATATGGCTGCATTCAGCTGGAGGGTGCACTGGGCTGGAAGATGGGGGTGGGCTTGCCAGCATGGCTGGTGGCTTGTACTGAGTACTGTCTGTCCGCTGGTGTCTCAGTTCTGCATGTGACCTCTCAGGCTCCAGTAGACTAGACTGGTTTCTTTGCATGGAGGTTTAGAGCAACACTCAAGTGAGCAAAAGGCAGATGCTACCAGGTCTTCTGAGGCCTACTGAGGCCCCAGGACTCTCGCAGCCTCTATTCTACTCTTTGTTTGTCAGTAGGTGGCCAGGCCAGCCCAGATTCCTGGGGCCAGACACATAGACTCCACCCCTGGGTGACAGGAGTGGCAGTGTTAGCAAGGAATTATCACAAGTGGCTGCACATGCCAAGCCCTGTGTTCGGTGGGGTGCGTTTAGTTCATCTCACTTGAGCCAGATAAGCATCTCACAACATAGGCATTCTTATCCCCTCTCATAGGACTTGCAAGTCGGAGTGGTCATATTCTTCTTGCTTGTGGCCACTTGATAAATCCTGGGAAGAGGATTTGATTCTAGGTTTCTCTTAGGTGAATAGGATGCATTTTAAGACTCAACAGGTAAGAGAAATTTGCTAAATTGTTCTTCAGCTCCTTTAACCCATTCAGGGCTGTTTCTGGTTCCTGTGGGGAGCAGGCAAAAGGAAGAGAGACGCCCTGCATCCCAAGGACTCTCTCAGGGGTAATCGGATCAACAATTCGAAGGTGAGAAGGACCTCCCTGGTCTCCTTAGGTTCTGATTTCCCATCTTGCTCTGCAATGATTCCTTGAGAAAAAGAACAAAACATATTTGGAAAAATCTTGCTCTGTCCAGCTTTTCCTTGATTTCACAGTGTTGGCAGAAAGCCAAGAGATGTCCCAAGCCAAGAGGCTCCCTTCCAGGAAGGGATTGCAGGGAAGTAAGGACATCAGAGTTTGGGTAAAGGTTGGCTGCAGAAACACGTTCCTCTTCTGAGTCCCGCAGGTCTCTCCTTCAGCTGCAGGGCTCCTCACTAACCTCTTCTGATGTGTGGGGAGTGTGTTGTATTTGAAATGTTGATTTCCTTAAAGATGAGCCCTCAAATTGTACACCCTTCCAACCCCTTATTATTTGTGTCAAGTACTACGTTTGTATGATCTTCTAGTTATTGTTGTCTCCTGGGCTAAGGCATTCTGATTTATCCAGAATCCAGTGGCTGTCATTGGAGCTCTTAGGTTTGCAAAACAAAAACTTCTTTATAAAAGCTTTAAGTAGGGTGAGATGCTAGGAAACGTTTACCAAGTAAATAAATTGTGCTATCTGTACTCTGAGCCTTAAGGTCCTAGAAAATGGACTGAATTTCTAAGGGGAGAATTCTCAATGCATTGGGGGGTCAGGAAGCAGCAGAGCAGTGGGAAGAGCTGGGGAAGGTGGCCTTTTCCCATTGTCATTCCCTTGCAGCCCCGCTTCTTGTTAGGCATTGTAAAAACAAATCCTGTATCAGAGTCAGTGTAAAATGAAATAAAAAAATAAGATAAAAAACTTAAAAATTGACACAACATAGATTAACTATTAGATTTCATTTTATTTATTTTGAAGTTAGTAGCCAGAACATGTAAAAAGTGTAAGCAAACATAAGCTAGGAAAATAAGAATCATCATTTTTAAAAAATCCTAATTAAAAATGCCCGTAATAGAAGGGAGACCTGATCAAGTGCTCTGGAAAGCCAAGTAGAGAAATTATTTCTTAAAAGAGCAGGAATTCTCAGGGAGAGCCTAAGGAGCTGGGATAACCCTGTCCCCTCCCCCCCGTTGCTGTGCCAGAATATATTGGTGTGGATTCTAGGCCGTGTGAAAAAATATCAGTCCCTACCACCACCCCCCACCTCCCAACACACACAAACTGTAAAAGGGAAGACTACGGAATCTTCTTGACTGGTTGGAATAAGAATACAGAGAAAGTATTATGTACGTGTGAGAGGGGTAGGGAGAAGCTCTGGGATATGAAAATTTGAAAAACACTGGATGAGAGGGACCAGAGAAAGCTCTAGAAGGCATTTAGCATAGGCTGTAAAGAGACAGATAAAAGGAAAATCTTGGCCTAAAGAGATCTGCAGCAATATAAATGAGCTGTTCCAACAGTTCTCTGAGTTGTAGCAAGATGGGGCCACCCCACGGTTGCTGAGTGGGTTCCCCAAACAGTGCCAATTTGGGGAACAGAATTTCAGCCTCCTTCCTGTTCATAGATGCCATGATTATAATGATTACATAGGATAGTGGGGAAAATAAAGGCCAGCTAGAAATCCATGCATAGGTAACCTTAAATATTTTATTTTTTGTTATCATTAAAACAATTTATAATCCAAAAAAAATGTTTCAAAAAGGTGTCCATTGCATTTGCCAGCATGTGTAACAGACAGAATCAAATAGTGTCTCTGCAATTAGAATTCTGTTATGTGCTCTTGGAAGAAAAAGGATTGAAGTATAAAGGATACTCTTATTCAGAGTTTAGTGTCTTAAGTGACAGGGAGGAACCACAGAGAAACCTTTGATATCATCGCGAGCAGTTCCTTATTAAACCTTAAGTAATGTCATATCTGTGAGTGGGAAAGGGAGTGTGATTTAATCATATTAATATAGGGTTCCTTAGCCTCTCCTGGTTTAGTCTCCATTTTCTTTCCATTGCTTCTGTTTAAAAAGCAGTACCATGAATACTGGAGAGTTTATGGAAGTTAGGTTGACTTTTATGTAGCTGCCTTCCTGTAGACTTTCACAGTAGTGCTAATGGCTCTTGAACTTGATGCTCAGAAAAGGAAAAGAGGTGGAATGTTTTCTGCGCATAATTTTCCTAACTTTTTCATATAGCTCTCAATGTAGAATTAAAATAATACTAATGACAATAAAACCAAAAACTATAACTGTAGTTAGTTGAGAGCTTTGTTTATATTTGCTTAGATGTTTAATGGTTTTAACATGAATAAAAAGGCAAGAGTGGGTAGTGTGATAGTTATTCTTTACTGGGGGGCTGGTTTATTGTCTCTGGTTAATTATTGATGTTTCACGAGCATTTAGACAGATAATTGTAGTGTACCACCCATATGAAAATGCAAACAAAACCCAGAATGGGGGCGACTGGGTGGCTCAGTCCGTTAAGCATCTGCCTTCAGCTTGGGTCATGATCCCAGGGTCCTGGGATCAAGCCCCACGTTGGGCTCCCTCCTCAGTGGGGAGCCTGCTTCCTCCTCTCCCTCTGATCCTCCCCACTCCCCTTCTCCCTCTCTCTCTCTCTTTCTGGCTCTCTCTCAAATAAATAAGTAAAATCTTAAAAACAAAAGCAAAAAAAAACCTCAAAGCCTAGAATGATTGGGTGAGGTGCAGGTATGACTTTTTAGATAGGGTTTTTGTTTGGTTTGGTTTGGTAAATATCTTCTGCAGTCATGTGTTCGTTTATAAATAGCTTTCAGTTTGCAAACAGAGACTTTTAAAACACTTTAACATGTTAGACCTACTGATGTAGCTAAGTCATTAAGTACTTCTGTGGTTGATAAGAGTATGAAAATACAGTGCAGACTGTAATTATGAAACCTTTGAACACATACCATTTGTTATCAGGAGTTTGGGATGGAGAAACCATGCTCTTGCTATGATCTAAATGTTTATGTCCTCCCTGCCGCCCCCTTGCAAATTCATGTTGAAATCCTAACCCCCAGAGGTGGTCGTAGCAGTAGGTAGGGCCTTTGGGAAGTGATTAGATCATAAGGTGGAGCCCTTACGAACAGGATTAGTGCTCTTGTAAGAGACCCCACTCAGCTGTCTTGCCCTTTCTGCCATGTGAAGTCTATGACCTGGAAGAGGGCCCTCACCAAATCATGCTGGTACCCTGACCTCAGACTTCAGAACTGTGGGCAACAATAAATTTCTGATGTTTATAAGCCACCCGATCTGTGGTATTTTGTTAGAGCAATACAAATGGACCAAAACACACATTCAGTATTAGTTCACTTTATACTATTGGTCAGTACTCTTTGCTCTTGGACATTTGAGGTGAGGATCCTTTTGAAGTAAGTATGTTTTCATGCTATGATACAAAAGTTGTCAATGTAGAATATTCTTTTTTCCAATATTCTGACTATACTGCAAAATGAAGGACCTGTTGCTGATGAGATACTAGCAGAATGGAAAGCCCATGTAAGAATATGAATGCCTGTTATTATAATTTTATTTAATAGACATGTATTGAGCACGTGCCGTATGGCAGGCCTGTGTTAGGTATGGGGATGGGAAGGGAGAAGTGTCCCTGTTTCCCACCTTCATGAGCCTCACATTTCACTGGGGAAGGAGACATTCATTTAAATTGCAGCTTTAACTGACAAAGACAAATACCATATGATCTCACTCTGTGGAGTCTAAAGAAAACAGATTAATAAAAAAGCTAACAAAAAGCCGAATCAGACCTATAAATACAGAGAACAAACTGAGGGTTGCCAGAGGGGAGGGGAGTGGGAGTGGGCAAAATGGGTGAAGGGGAGTGGGAGATACAGGCTTCCAATTGTGAAATGAATAAGTCACAGAGACGAAAAGCACAGCACAGGGAATATAGTCAGTGGTACTGTAATAAGGTGTAATATGGTGACAGATGGGAGCTGCACTTTGTGGTGAGCACAGCAGAACGTAAGACTTATTGGATTACTATGCTGTGCCCCTAAAACTAATACATTGTATGTCAATATACTAAAAAAATTTTTTAAAATAAATTGCAGCTATAAAGGGGAGGGACTTGGCACTCTGAGAGCAGATAAGGGGGGACTGACGTCTTGCCCGAGCTTGGAGAAGGCCTCTCTGAGGAAGTGAGGGTTGACTGAGAGCTGAAGAAGTATGAGAGGTAACCTGGGAGTGGGGGGCAGGGTGGGAGGTGGATAGGTTCTGCAAAGGCCTCATAAAGGCAGGGAACATGGCATATTTAAGGAACAGAAAGGTCACATTAACTGGAGTTTAGCAAGTGAGGGCAAGTGCCAGTTGACGCTGGAGAAAGTAGGGTCCTCGTAAGAGCTCTGGAAACCACTGAAGGTTTGAAGTTGGGGGTAGGTGAGGAGGTGACATAATCAGAAGCAGCTTTTACTGAAGATTCCCCTGGGGTCCTCCAGTTTGTTTAGAGATAGTCTGGTTTGCCAACAGTCCAGAAAAGTCATGGTCATAAGCTAGAGAAAAATGGATGCTTTTGAAAGCTATTTAAGAAAGTGGGATTTCTGGGCGCCTGGATGGCTCAGTGGGTTAAAGCCTCTGCTTTTGGCTCAGGTCATGATCTTAGCCTTCTGGGATCGAGGCCCACATCGGGCTCTCTGCTCAGCAGGGAGCCTGCTTCCTCCTCTCCCTGTCTCTCTGCCTGCCTCTCTGCCTACTTGTAATCTCTCTCTCTGTGTCAAATAAATAAATAAAATCTTTAAAAAAAAAAAAAAGAAAGTGCAATTTCTACCATAGGACTCGGTGGATTGGATTATGGGGCATAGTAGGAATGTACAGAAAGCAAATTATTAAAGGATGTGTTCTAGATTCTGGCTGCCAAATCTGGATGTACAGTGCTACCATTCACTGAGATAAAGAACCTAGAAGAGGACCAAGTTTTGGGGTCAGGTCATGAGCTTGGTTTGAGATGTCTTTGAAACGCTTTGTTGTACTGGCAAGTAGGCAGTTGGCTGTGTACATCAGGAGCTTAGAGGAGAGATGTGGGATGGAGAGTTAAACTTGAGATTTTTTCTGCATGTAAGTGGTTCCTGATGTCACAGGTATAGGTGAAATCACATAGGAAACAAGTAGAGAGAAGAGGGTCTGGGATTGAGCCTTAGGGAATTTTGTTACTTAGTGGCTGGACAGAGGATGAAGTTAGGGAAGCACAGGGAAGGAATTATTACAGGGAGAAAGTGGTCAGTAATGTCTGACATTTCTGAGAGTTCAGGTAACGTGAAGGCCACATGTAGGAGTCCTTGTTGACCTTAGCGATAGCTATTTCAGGGGAGTAATGAAGGTGGGGACAATAATGGAGTGGGGTAAAGATCAAGAGAGATGAGAAATGATGATAGTATGGATACACCTTTCTAGAATTTTGTCCTTAAAGGGAGTGGGGGTAGGGGGAGAGAGGGCAAGAGTGAAAACTGTCAGATTAAAGAAGAGGTGGTGGATTTGTTGTTTTTTGTTTCTACTGAGAACTTGAGCCAGTTTAAAGCCAATAGAAAGATCTAGTTGCAGAGAATAAAGGATCATGGGGAGCAGAAGATTCCCAAGGCAGCCAGAAAGGTTGGATCCAAAGTGGACTGGTTGGAGATGTTGACCTGAGGTGGAAGGACAGTTGGGTGAAGATGCAGGTAATTTGTACCGTTGATTGTGTGATCATGTTTTCGTATGTCAGCTTCTATTCTTTTGTGAGGTCGGATGCGGGGTTATCTGTTGAGAGTGGGGGTAGATAGTTAGAAGTTTGAAAAGTAGGGATGACTTGGAAAATGAACGGTGGCGCGTGAGAGGATCAGCTGGTGCAGCGCAGCGTTGAGGGCCCTCCGATCCCTCTGCCCTTTCTCACTCACCAGCCCCAATCCCTTCTGGTGTGTGGCACTTCCCAACCATGCTCGGATTGTTTCGGGCTCATCGCTGAGTAAATAGTTGAGCAGTTCTGGGGTTGCAGTTTTGCCAGCTCTTGGCAGTGGAAAGGGAATGTAGGGTATTAGTAGGAGTATTACTGAAATGATGGGCTCAAGGATCTAAGCTGATTACAGTGGGAAGTAAAGCACAGGAAAGGGCTAGCAGGTTGGGACTGAGCCAAGAAGCCAGTGGACTCGAAAATATTATAATGCTGAGCACACTTGAAGGAAAGGTCAGCGGGGAATACTTGAGATGTTACTGTGGAGGCAGAAGAACGGTGAGTAAGGGACAGTAAAGGTCCATGAGTGGTTGAGGTAGCATGGAAGAGGTGTCATTTCCCCATGAAGAAAAGAAGGACTGAGTTGTTAAGGAAACCTGTGCCTTCGAGGGAGTAAGAAGTCACTCAGGATGGTATCAGGGCTTGAAGATATCAGCGAGCCAGGACCAAAGTCTCTGACTGGGAGGAAACGTCCAGGAGGTTGGAATACAACACCAGTGAGGAGAGGGAGAGGTGGTATAACTAAATACCGGGACCAAAGCATGCTGGGTGTTTATGGGAGGCAGGGGACTGGAGGAGCAGGGCCTGAAGGAGACTGTGAAGAACAAAGAGGACATAGGGCCACCTCCTGACTCCGAAGTGTGTGAGACCAGGCAGCCACGAACTGAGAGGGCTGCAGGGGAGGGGGGTGGTCCTCAGAGCACACAGAGGAGAGGCCAAGGATAGAGATCTGTTGTTCCCTGGGCCTGGAGCTCCAGGGGGCCCCTAGTGGAAGGATCTGGGAGGCGCAGGAGTAAGGGGCTGGATCAGGTGGCTGCTGGGAAGGAACTTAGGAGCATGACACGGGGATAGTTATGTGGTAGAGGATGGATTTCTGCAGTGGGGTCTGCCTGCATGTGTGAGTGTTGACTAATATAAACAGGGATGAGTTAGGGGCCTTCGTGGCTGGACAGTGGTCTTGTTGCCCTTGGCTGGAGTGGTGACAGATCCAGCAATTGCATGCCCTCTTGCTGGGGACAGATGATGGTGGAAGCAGAATCTTAATGTGCACCACGTGCCAAGTACTGTGCTAAGTGTCCAACAAACATGTGGTTTATGCCCCGTGACAGCCATGCCAAGTTACTACTGTTACCTCCGTTTCGCAGGGAACTGAGGTTCAGGTAGGGCAAATTTAGTAATCTGTCCCAGGTTACATGGAAGCAGTGGGATGAGGTTTAGTCTCAAGCCTGCAACCAAGTCCGTGTACACGGAGTTGTATGTACTTAGCATTTTCCTACACATGTCATTTTGATTTTTTAAAAACCCAAATGGCAGACTGTTGAGAAGCTTATGTGGTATTTAACGCAGAGTTGTCTTTTTAAATGCCAAAGTTCAGTTCAGTCCTAGAATCCCAGAATCTTTCTCTGAGAGTGCTCTCAAAGACTAAGGTCCACCCCCTGGAAGTCCCTTTACCATTTCCGTAATGGATGCTAGGGCACTTCTAAATTGTTAGAAGGTTCTTCCTTAAACTGAATTCTTCCCTCCCTGTAATTTTTGCCCATTTGTGCCATTTTGAGTAATGCAGAGTAAGTTCCCTCTTTTGCTTTTCCACACAACAGTGAAGATGTTTGAAGAATGCTCTTGAGTCCTTTCTAAGTAATCTTGTTCCCAATGGCATGTGATTAATTCAGAGTAAAGTGGGACTGATAAATGTTTTCATCCAAAGGCATACTTTTATGCTGACTATAAATGAGCCTGAAGTTTGTTTTTTTGTTATTTTTATCTTCATTACTTTATTTTCTCTCACTGGTTTGTGTAACTTAAAATGCTAAGGCTTCCACTGTGTGTGTGTGTGGTATGTAGCTATTACACCAAATCCTGTACTTAGGTATTGCCTTTAAAACATTTATTCCTAGTCTTCTTTCTGATTGGTACTATTTCAGCTTATGAAGATAATTCAGAAACTTGATTCTGTTAACCCATTATATTATCTATCTTTCCTGGCTCTGTGTTAGATGCAGATTGAGTACCATGTGAATATTTATAAAAAATGTTGCTAATACAGACCAAAAAGAGAGAACCTTATGGGATAGCAGGAGATATTTCTCAGGTCTGTTTCAGATCATTGATCTGCATGCTGCTTCTAGTTTTTCAGCTGACTCTGGATTTACCTAATTTTGTTTTCCAGCCACATTTGTTTATATTATTCATAAGGCTGTCATGAGGAACTTCCAGAACTTTCCTGGAATCAAGTTATCCTTCCTTTGCTATTCTTCAGTCTTCCAGAATTTGGCATTCAATTAACTGTGGGAATAAGGGATAGGAAGGGGACTAGAGTGACTCAACTATTCTAGACTAGAATATAGGGGAAGTGTATGGGGCACCAGGGTGGCCCAGTGGGTTAAAGCCTCTACCTTCGACTCAGGTCATGATCTCAGGGTCCTGGGATCGAGTCCGCATCAGGCTCTCTGCTCAGCAGGGAGCCTGCTTCCTCCTCTCTCTCTGCCTGCCTCTCTGCCTGCTTGTGATCTCTCTCTCTCTCTCTCTCTGTCAAATAAATAAATAAAATCTTAAAAAAAAAAAAGAAGATAGGGAAGTGTGGTAGATGATTGTACCATCCTCCGAGATACAGAACCCTGGTGGAAGGACTGGTTGGGATTAAGTTTGGCTCGGGTCATGTAGAGCCTATGGGACCCCCAGGATGCCCCTCTGGAGCCATCTGGAGGGAAGGTGACCATCCAGGACCGGTATGCTGGGGAATGTTTGGTTGCACACAACTTAAGCCGTGTTGAAGGTGTGCGGCATATACCTAGGCAGAGTCTATAGTGTGCAAAGAAGAGATTCTGTGTTGGGGCAGGGGGGGGTAGTAGGCATTTCAGTACAGAGGGAGTTCATGCTCGACAGCCTCCATTTTTTGGCAAAATAGTAAGAAGCTATATCTCTTGTAAGAGAGAGAGAACTGGAGATTTGAGACCAGTGAGTGTTTGGAATTAATGTGGGAAACAGGAAAGGGAGCTCACGAAAGGTGGGAAAAGGAACGCTAAGCACACGGAGGAGTTCTTCCCAGCTTTCCCCTTCCTTGGTGCCCTTAAAGACAACCCCAGAAGACCTTTCCCTCTTCATGTTAATGTTTTTACTGCTAACCACTGTGCAGTGGTTCATGTTGTGTCAGAATGGAAAAGGGCAAGGTTGTGTATGTGTCTAGAGATGGCATCGGTAATTCTGACACACTCCCTAGGGAAGCCCTTGTATTCCAAGGGAATAATGAACATGGGTAGTGAGAGTCATCTTTGTTTTCCCAAGTCAGTAGTTCTAGACTCAGCTGGTAGAACTGAGTCTTACACTTCACCATTAAAGGGCTTTGGGATTTTAATAGAAGAGATGTCCAGTTGCTTTGCATTGAATGCTTTCCGCTATCTCCCGTGTGTCCTCTCTGCTGTGTATTTATTTTGCGGAAAGCAGAGACTACCCCTGTAACACCCAGAGCTGGACACTCTGCGTGGTGGTGATCGGTTTCTTTGCTTCCCTACTGACCTATAAGCATGTTCCCCATTTTGTATTCTGAGTTCCGGCCCAGGGGCTGTCTGGTGGACATGTGACAGATGTCAGATGAACTGCTGGCCGAAGTGAGGGCTGAGTCAGTCTGGCTGTGCTGTTTCTGGCGGCCCAGCCTCTGGGAGTCCTGCTGGAGAAGGGCTGTTGTAAGCTAATGGTGGAGATGTGTACTTCGAACCTTTTTATGTTTTTCTTCTAAGAAACCTTCTTGAATTCAAGTTTATGGAAACTGTCTTGGGAGAAAGCATTCAAATATCATTTGTATTCAGGAGGCCTCTGGAAGAGTTTCTTTGGTGTGAATCAAGATGGGCTAATTACATTGTAAAGTTCATGTCTGGACACTCCCCTTGTAAATTGCCACAGAAATATTTCCTACTTCTGTTCTGGCTGTTCCTTCCTCGGGTCGTAACCCAGTCACATGTAGAGGTGCATGAATCAGGTCGAATATTTTCCTATTTTTACTGTGTGTTCTTCTACTTAAGAATCACCTAACTCTCCGAGATTGTTAATCTATATCAGTAATGAGCATTGTTTGCTTTTATCCATTTTCCCCTTTTCTTGCCTGATTCAGTGTACGAAGAGGGGCACCTGCTTTCTACCAGAAGCCTTGGTTTTCTGGGGAAATAAAAAAAAAATCATTGGATTTTTCCTTGATTTGGCATGACTGATGAAGCAAGCAGCTGCTTAATAAGAAGCAAAGCTGGGAGTAGAACAATTTAATTAGCTTCTGTCTGTTGAGCCTTTAATAGAAGCCACAACTCGACTATATAGAGCTCTTTAATTTTAAATGAAACATTTTTGCAAAGGGAGGCTCAACATATACTCCAAAGACCCCAGTTAAATGAAAGTGTATCTGTTAAAAATATAAAATAGCCAGTAAACAAAGACTTAACAAAAACTAGCTTTTTTAGGAATGAAGAATTTTTTCCTTCCAAATTGTTATTTAAATTCTAGTTAATTAATGTACAGTGTAATATTGGTTTCAAGAGTAGAATTTAGTGTTTCATCCCTTCATAGAACACTCAGTGCTCTTCACAAGTTCCTTCCTTAATACCCATCACCCATTTAGTCATTCCCCACTCACCTCCCTCCGTCAACCCAGAGTTTGTTCTCTATCGTTAAGAGTCTCTTATGGTGGGGCTCCTCGGTAGCTTAGTTGGTTAAGCATCTACCTTTGGCTCAGGTCATGATCTCAGTGTCCTGGGATTGAACTCCACACTGAGCTCCGCATCTCCCTCTCCCTCTACCCCCACCCCCTGCTTGTGCATGCACGTGCTCTCTTTCTTTCTCCCTTTTTCTTTCTCCCTCTCTCTCTCTCAACTTTCTTATGGTTTGCTTCCCTCTCTTTTTTCCGCCTTCCCATGTGTTCATCTGCTTTGTTTTCTAAATTCCATGTATGAGTGAAAGCATATGGTATTTGTCTTTCTCTGACTTATTTTGCTTAGCATAATACACTCCATCTCCATCCACATCGTTTCAAATGGCTAGATTTCATTCTTTTGATGCCTGAGTAATATTCCATTTTGTGTGTGTGTGTGTGTGTGTGTGTGTGTGTGTGTGTGTGTCTATGTCTGTACTACCTCTTCTTTATCCATTCATCAGTTGATGGACATTTGGACTCTTTCCGTAATTTGGCTATTGTTGATAATGCTGCTATAAACATCAGGGTGCATGTATCCCTTCAAATCAGTATCCATTGTATTGTTTGGGTAAAAACTCAGTAGTATTATTGCTGGGTCTTAGGGTAATTCTATTTTTAACTTTTTGAAGAACCTCCATACTATTTTCCAGAGTGCTGCACCAGCCTGTATTCCCACCAACAGTGTAAGAGGGTTCCCCTTTCTCTGCATACTCACCAACATGTGTTGTTTCCTGTGTTGTTAATTTTCGCCATTCTGATAGGGATGAGGTAGTATCTCATCATGGTTTTGATTTGTATTTTCCTGATTCTGGATGATGTTAAGCATCTTTTCATGTGTCTATTAGCCATCTGTGTCATCTTTGGAAAAATGCCTATTCATGTCTTCTGCCTGTTTCTTAACTGGATTATTTGTTTTTTGGGTGTTGCGTTTGATAAGTTCTTTAGAGATTTTGGATACTAGCCCTTTATCTGATATGTCATTTGCAGGTATCTTCTCCCATTCCATAGGATGCCTTTTAGTTTTGTTGATTGTTTCTTTCACTGTGGAGAAGCTTTTTATCTTGATGAAGTCCCAGTAGTTGATTATTGCTTTTGTTTCCCTTGCCTCTGGCGATGTGTGTGGTAAGAAGTTGCTATGGCCAAATCAGAGAGAGAGGTCGTTACCTGTGCTCTCCTCTGGGATTTTGATGGTTTACTGTCTCACATTTAGGTCTTTTGTCCATTTTGAATTTACTTTTGTCTATGGTGTAAAAAAGTAGTCCAATTTTCCCAGTATCATTTGTTGAAGAGACTATCCTTTTTCCACTGGATGTGCTTTCCTGCTTCGTTGCAGATTAGTTGACCATAGAGTTGTGGGTTCATTTCTGGGTTTTCTGTTCTGTTCCACTGATGTATGTGTGTTTTTCTGCCAGTACCATACCATTTTTAAAAATTTATTTTTTTATTAACATATAATGTATGATTTGTTTCAGGGGTACAGGTCTGTGATTCATCAGTCTTACACAATTCACAGTGCTCACCATAGCACATACCCTCCCCAACCCCCCTCCACTCCAGCAACCGTCAGTTTGTTTCCTGAGATTAAGAGTCTCTTATAGTACTGTTCTGTTTCAATGATTACAGCTTTGTAATATAACATGAAGTTCAGAATCATGATGCCTCCAGCTTTGCTTTTCTTTTTCAGGATTGTTTTGGCTATTCAGGGTCTTTTGTGGTTCCATACAAATTTTAGGATTGTTTGTTCTAGCTCTGTGAAAAATGCTGGTGGTATTTTGATAGGGATTGGATTAAATGGGTAGTATAGACATTTTAATAATGTTTGTTCTTCCAGTAGAAATGAGGAATTTCTTAATGGCGAGCTGTTCGAGTGCTCTTTCATTAATGTACTGGTTAACAGTTCATAATGGATAATGTTGTGTGATACCTAATATGTTTTATAATATACCTTTAGCATACATTAATGAAACAAATGCTCATTATATAGTTGAATTTTAACAAAAGTAAATAAGTAGCTCATGTCCAGCCACCCTCCAGGACTAGCAGGGAACATATAGAACCCTTCAGAGCAAACCATTCTCACACTGAAGATTAAACTCTTCGTTCTTTTCTGGTTACTGGTTTTATTTTCTTCAGTTATCTGCCCACCTGGCCTCCAGATTCCCATCTGCTTTAATCTTAGAAAACTATTTTCCCTTTTACCTCTCACTTAGTGAATTATAATGATGTTTAATTTATGTACAAAACTTTTATGTATTATTTGGTTAATATTAAACCTAGGGTAAAAGATCACAAAATTAAAATTTTAATACCCTAAAACACATGTTGAATTAAAAAAAAGTAAATTAGCAATAAAGTTAATGGAATCTCATGGAGAAGAATTGTAATATCAATATTTTTACTGAGCACACACACCAGAAAGAACGAATGGGGAAAGAACTCATTACAGACACATGAGTTCTGTGAGAAGGGGCCCTGTGGGAGCCTGATTCTTATTACAAGGTCCTGGTTGGAAGGGAATGAAGTGGGGTTATTGCTAGTGCAGTCAATGACTTGGTTTTTCTCTAGTGAATTGGCTTCAGTAGGTGACTTTATTTCTTCACATTAGGCAGCTGGAAATATGTATTGATTCATTTCCTTTTCATTTGAGGGTCAGCTCTATCGAAGATGGAGCCATTTCTAGAAATGCCATATTTGCTGGATATGAGCAAATGCTTTAGTGTATTTCTTTTGGTTTGAATGTTCCTAAGAATTTTAGGATCCAAATAAAGTTCAGTTCAGTGAGCTGGAAAACATATTTTGAATGAGTATATATGCATATTATATATATATATATATATATACATATTACTATTCTTTCTGCTAACTCTCCTCTTAAAACCTGAAGCTCTTTTATAAAAATCTTTTATTTTAGAGATAAAAAGCCATGGAAGATTTTCAGTCCAAGATGTGTGTGATTGCAGAATACTTTTTAAAAGTTAAATACTAATTTAAGCAGCAATAGTGGTATGGTTCTTTTCTAAGATAGTATTCTTCTTCTTAAGATTTTTTGTTTTAAATGTCATTTGTCTCACTGTACAATTAGTTTTTATAAAGTAATTATTTTTTCGTTTTGTTACTATAGATAATGTTAGTTTTATTATGATTTTTGGCCCAATCGTTTCTTAGAAATTATTTAGTGGACTCATTTTATAGATGAGGAAGTTGAACCATAGAGAAATCAGGTGATTTTTCCTGTTTAATTAAAAATATTACTAAAAGAATACCTTTAGTTATAGTCTTGAAATGCCATCTTAATGTTAAACTCTTAAGACTTAGATAATTTTGAAAATCATGTTGTTAAATTTGCATTCTAAAATTGATAATAGATACTTAGGATGGTTTTTTTATTTTTTAAATTTTAAATACAAATACAAGATACGTGACACATAGCTAATGAAGTCCTAAAAGTCGTTTAGTTTCTTCATCTTCTTATATTTGTGCTAAATTAAGATAGATTACTAAAAATATAAGCACGTATTCTTAAAATAAAAAAATTAAATTAGCTTTCTTTTATTTTTTTTTTAAGATTTTATTTATTTATTTGACAGAGAGAGAGAGAGAGAGAGATTACAAGTAGGCAGAGAGGCAGGCAGAGAGAGAGGGAAGCAGACTCCCTGCTGGCCAGAGAGCCCGATGCAAAGCTCAGTCCCAGGACCCTGAGATCATGACCTGAGCCAAAAGCAGAGGCTTAACCCACTGAGCCACCCAGGCACCCCAATTTAGCTTTCTTATAAGCAATTTAAAGCAATTGATAGCCATCTTTTTTTCTTAACAGGTTGAAGAAATATGGACACCAACACCAAACTGGTCCTCAGCACTGTTTTTACCAGCTTTTTCACCTTTCAGCTTCTTTTCTACTTTATAAGTTTCTGGTTTTCAGCAAAAGTTTCTCCAGGTTTTAATAGTCTCAGCTTTGAGAAGAAGATTGAATGGCACTCAAGGTAAAGCATATGAAAATGTAACTGATTTTAAAAAGTTAGTTTTATGAAATAAAATTATTTAAAATATTTCCAAAAAAATCTGTCATTTAAGATCTAACAAAATTTAAGGTCAGATTTTTTTATTTGACCTTGGGAATAAAAGGAAAGTAAGTAGATAGATCTCATACAAGAAAATTATGAACATTCTCCTGTTGAAAGATGTTAGGAACAATTCAACTTTCTGGGGAAGCGAGGGAAGGTTAAGGAGACTCCAGCTGACTGCAGAAGAGTCCTGTTTTGCATTCTCCTCTGAAATGTTTATGAAAACAAACACGTGCTCTCTGGAAGTGATCACAGAAGTGAACGTTAGCTGGGGCTGTGAGTAGCCTATCCAGACCGATGGCAGTTAAATGCTATACACCAGAGTGTGGTATATAGTTAGCACTTCTGTATCTCTCCTTTAATGAACTTTTCAATCTAATTCCGAGCCCTTCAGAACCTATTTTTTTGTTAAAGTAAAAGTTGCTTTTTAGATTTTATTTAAAACAAAGGGAAAAAATGGAAAATGAGTAGTACCTTTAAGGGTATAGAAATCTGTAGGAGTTTTAATTAGTTGGCTTACAGATTTCTTGTGTGTGCAACTCGTTAACCTTTCACAACGTTTCAAACACAAAATGACTCTGGTGACCGGTTCATGTGCTTGAGAGCATTTCTCCCACACGTCACCGTGTATTTGCAAACCGCAGTGAATTAGAGCAGCTATGGGTATATTTTTTTGTTGTTATTTACTTGAAGTTAATGCTAACTGTAAAGTGAATTCAGCAAGTCTCTAAAATTGCTATAATTATTTTCACTGCAATTTCCTTTTAGCATTTACTTCTGCCAAAGTCTTAGTATTTATTTGAGAATGGTCACATCTGACTGGAAGTCCCCTATCTTTGAGCCAAATTGGTTTGTAGGCATTCACTTTTATAACTCAGACTGTGAATAAGACTTCAGTTGTTTCCTTTTGCACCTTACATTGATTTGTCCGGTTCATACATGCTATTGCTCTTTTTACCCAAAAAGTGAGAATTATTTCTCCAAGTGGTCTTGAAAAATAAGTATGATTTTTTGTGTGCGTCTGAAGAATAGTACTAAGATATTGTTCACAAGTGATACCAACCATTATTTTTAAAAACCCTTTCTAACATGAAGATAGTTAGAAGAGGGAAAGAGAAGGAAGGGGTGAGGAGTGGGATGGGAGACAGATTTTCTGAGAGTAAATTTCGAATTATTTTCATTTCCCTTTCACCATGGCCAGGGTAGGTAAGGGCATTTGAATCTTGGAGAGCAGCAAGCCAAAGAAATAGGGACGGTACAGAGAGATAGAGGCAAAGATGGAAATGAAATGAAATGAAATTGAAAAATACTTTGCGTTATTCAGTTTTAGCACTGCCATTCTGCAGTGCACAGAATTCGCCATTTGGAAACCGAGTTCCTAGTTGAAAAAGGAGTCTGGGATTATAGAAGGAAGATTCATTACCCTATTTAAATGGTGTTCTCTCTCTTTCTCTCTCAAATTTACTCTTGTTCCCACTCCAGCTTGGTTTACATGAGACTTAATGTGTGAGGCGGAGTGTAAAGAAAAAGATTGGCTGTTTTTTGAGGAAAGTACATGTATATGTCTTGAAATCCTGCTTCCAGTCTTGAAACACCCAGATCAACACGACCCATATAATTCTTCCTAATAATCAGCAAAGAGTCCCTGAACAATAAGTGGTCTAAGCCCTTTAGCAGAAAAAGGACAGGAGGAAAAACAACTCACCAAAAAATTCACACCTGAGAGATGACAGTTTAATTAAGTATAAGTGATAAATTGCTGTACTTAATCGTTGCTTTTTCAGGAAAAAAATATAGGTATTATTTATATCTTAAAATTAAAAAACATTTTTTTATATCTACTTGTTTTCCTGTGGTATAGAAAGTCCTATTGTGTTGAAATACTCCTGATTTTAAAATCTGCTTCTCTAATTTTTAACTCTTGTCTGAGCTATACCATTTCTATTGGAAATACCCCTACTACATACGAATGATTAAATCAGTAACTTTAAATTGCTATTCTACAATGGTCATTATTTCTATTATCTCCCTGTCTTTTTATTAGTACAAACATTTCTTTTTAACCCTCTTAGAAAAAAAATACTTTCTTTTGGGTAGCATCTTGGTGTTTCATTTTAGACAGTAAGGAATCTACATCTTGCTTTGCCAAGAGTCTGATTTTAATGAACAGACTATAAAATGTTTACTAAACAGAAGTCTGTGAACATACAGACTTTTAATGCAGAAGAGTAGGTAAGCACAGGGTATTTGCTTTTCCTGATCCAAATAAGATTTAACTTTTCTCTGATGAATTATATGCCGTTTCCATCAGTTAAGGGCTTGTAATTCTTCCCATTTACCATGTAACATTTCAACACTAAGGGAATTTGAGGGCTGAGTATCAGGAACAAAAAGTTCTCATTTTTCGGGCACCTGGGTGGCTCAGTGGGTTAAAGCCTCTGCTTTCGGCTCAGGTCATGATCTCAGGGTCCTGGGATCGAGGCCCGCATCGGGCTCCCTGCTCAGCGGGGAGCCTGCTTCCCCCTCTCTCTCTCTGCCTGCCTCTCTGCCTCCTTGTGATCTCTCTCCCTCTGTGAAATAAATAAATAAAATCTTAAAAAAAAAAAGTTCTCATTTTTCCAAGGGGAAGCTTTTTGATGTAAGTTTATTAAACATTAAAACAAGTCAGTGAGAGGTTGAACTTTCTGCTTTCATAGACTTTTTGAATGGTAACAGAAACCTGGTTGTATGATTACTTAGATGGAGTGCCTTATTTGATATAAAGGAACTTACATCCTTAAATGGCTATGTTTGGACTATAGGTACATTTGGCATGAAAATTCCAGACTCATAAACCAGATAAATTGGGCTTAACTATTCACACCTCAAAATGATCCTTTGGTATTGCAAAGTATTCTTTGTCACTGCCTTTAAATTAGTGAGGATCTTTGAGCATTTAAATATGATTTTATTGAGCATGATGTATCTATTTAGGCCCACATCATCTGTTAGATCCAGCAATAGATGTATCTCTATTGATTTCTCAAGTTACAATAAGATTTTCTAATATCAAGCTTCATATTGGTTGATATATATCACTGTTAAAGATTTGGGGTCATATTTTAGACAGAAATTTATTACATCCTATTAATTTCTAAAGAAAATGTTGCTGTTCCTTTTATCCTTTATTCTAATGAAGAGAAAAAAGAAACTTCATTACTTGTACACTTTTTCATTATATGAATAAGTATATTGTATCCTGTGTTTACTTCTTTAAGTAGCATATCACAGAGCTTGGGTGTTGATTGAATCCATTAAATTATTAGCAAGATATGTTCATGTTTTTCTTCTAAACCTTATTCCTTCTATACAAGAAAATTCTGATGTTTTTCATCTAAACCTTATTCCTTCTATACAAGAAAATTCAGCCTGGATCTCGTGAACTTTTTGCTTTCACTTGAGTGTTTCTTTTAAAAATAGATTTTCTGTACAAATTCATGGTCCTCAATTTTTCTATTTAGAAGTCGTTTCATAATAATGATAAAAAGAGACTAATAATAGCTGCTCTAGCTTTCTCATGGATTGGTTACAGGAATCAAGTGCAGCAAGCATGTGAATGTGCATTTAACACTGAAATCTCCAAGGCAATGCATTTTCATTTCACGATCCATTCGAATTATGATTCAAGGGATATAGAATTGTTTAGGGTCAGTAGATGTGGAAGATACTCTTAACTGATGGGAACAGGAAACTAATGCTGCAGTGATGCTGTTAGGGATGGAGCATGGAGCAGGGTTGCTGGGTAGTGGTTTTGCCAGTCGCTGTCTATCTGTACAAAACACTGCCAACTGCATCATCAGATATGCTTCTGCTGCTTCTTTGAACATTTTTTTTTTTTTCAAGTAAGCTGTATACCCAGTGTGGAGCCCAACACGGGGCTTGAACTGATGACCTTAAAATCAAGACCTGAGCTGGGATGGAGTCAGATGCCCAACTGACTGAGCCCCCCAGGCGCCCCTGCTTTGGAATTTTTAACCAATAAGTGATTCCACAATTTTCTAGCAGGAAATTGTAAACCTGGGCATCCTTCTTGCTATTAGTTCCAAAGTAAAGTCATAGCCCTTGGATTTCTAAATGGCATTTTTATATTATACTCTTAGATATACTCCATTCCTATATTTAAATGCTTCCAGATTTAACTTCTTCAAAATGTTAAATGTCTTACCAGAATTACAGTTTATTGTAAAGAATCTAATATCTTTGTATGTATTTTGTTTCGTTTCAGGGTAGGATCTACATGCCATTCTTTGGTGGTTGGGCTTTTTGGCCTGTACATTTTGTTTTTTGATGAGGTTGCAAAGGCTGATCCACTTTGGTAAGCTGTTTCTTTCCAATATAGTCAATTTGATTTATGTTTTGAAATTAATTATTAATAAGAACATCTCTTACTTTAAAATGGAAAACATATTGATGGTGCATGGTTTATTAAAATGCTTGTGTTCAGACTTACTTCAGCAAGGTGCAATAAAAGGATTTATTTTAGATTTGAATACGGATAATGAAGGCCACTTTGTACTAGTATCACAGTTGTTATCCAAGACAGGGAGAATGTTTGTTTCTTGGAGTAAAGTAGGATCTTGATATATATATTATACAAATGACAATTTACCATTCAAGAATCTGTAGAAAGCATTTTAATTATATTTCTCAATATAAATATAGGGAGAATATGATGATAATGTAAACATTTACACTGAATTAGTGAGTAAAACCAAGTTGTTGTAAACACTGTTCTGAGCAAAAACGAGTTAACTACTGAGATAGGATAGTCAACTTGGATAATACTCTACGTAAGACTCAGTCTTGTGTTTAACCCATCATTTTATATCAAAGGTATAAAAATGAGGGTTATAGATGTCCATTTAAGAGGAGGTTAGTACCACATGAGAAGATTTGAAATACTAATAACAACAATGTTCAGCAATAATAGGATAATTTCTAAGATGACTCTTTTTGAAAATTTTAAATGTCATTCCAATGGCAGAGATAATACAAACTGTATTTTCTGGCCTTATGCAAGAAGGCTTGGTTCAGCTTAGTTTGAGAAATGAGGTATGTTTTAAGAAAGCACTGCCTAAGGTTGTAGTAGATGTGGGCTCTGGGGGACGTGGGACAGTTTTTGACTATTTGTTTGCAGCAATGTCATTTTAATAAATAAAGAATTATGCCCATCAGAATTCTACCATTGAAGAAAATTGATAAATTTTCTTTGGGAAGGTATTTTTCAAAGTGAATCAATTTAGTGAATTTAATTCCATGATGAGGTTTTTTGTGTAATCTACCTAAAGCATTTCTAAGTTTTTTTCTCCTAATTTTATTGTTATAATGATTGTCAACAGAACCAGTTCTTTTGGGAGATAAATTTTATGACAAAGATTTAATTCACTGGTCAATTTTTGTCCTTATCAGACTTTTATGTAGTTTAATTCTTTATCTTTTTACATATTCTTCGATGCTGCAGTTTATTCCAGGTTCAATTTTCTTGGGTCGTGTTTGCAGGTCAAAATTTGTAAAGAAGACAGAACTTGTGCTAAACCTTTCCATTTGCAGTTTAGCTATTATCAGTTTAATTTTGTGTTTATTTCACCAGTAGTTTAAATTATAAACCAGATATAAGACTGATAGTTCATATTTGTTTCTTGGAGTAAAGACAGTTATTAGGGCAAATTGTAGGATCTTGATGTGTACAGGGGTCGAAACAGCAGGTTTAAACTGTCCTGTTTTGACCATTTTCCAGTTGTGTGACAATAGGCAGATCTCTCCAGTCATCAGTAAAGTGATATTGTCCTAGTATATTGCCTCAAGATCAGAGGCAGGCTAGATGTTTTCTTGAGTATTTGAATCTCTGATTTAGAAGAAGGAATAAAACAAAAACCAGCCAGCATCTGGAAATCCATTTGAATCCTTTCACAAACAAATCCTATGAGAACACATTTATAAAAAGTTATCTTTTGGAAAAATTATTTATATGAAACTTTTAGCTAATATAAGAAATTATGATTATTTGTGCAGTTAGAAGTATATCAAGCTAACACAGGGCCTCGTACAAATGACATTTTATCATTCAAGAATCTGTAGAAAGCATTTTAATTATATTTCTCAATAGAAAAAAAAATGTAGCTGTCATCTGTAACCCATGTGCTAAAAAAAGGGAATTCTTTTTTTTTTTAATATTTATAGGGGTGATTCATCGCTTGTGAAAGTGAATATCTCTATTGCTTCAGGCTACCTCATTTCTGGTATGTGATACGTTGGCCACTCTTTCTTTTAACACTACTCATGGGATTTTACGAAGAATACATAGTCTATGCTTTTGGTTTATTTGAGAAGTCACTTGTAGGACCCCTAAGAGGAAAAAGTGTCTGCTGTGATGGTAGGACATGAAACATTTTTCCTGTTGGCTCTCTGGTTTGGTTCTCTTTGATGGCAGAGTGGCGGAGTGGGGCCTCGGTTACGCCTGGATATTTTTTTTTTTACTAGCAATGGTCCATTTTGGCTTAAAGGGTCTGTCAGGTGGAATTCTTCCTGAGAAGCTAATGAAGTTTAAGCATTGAAGTTTCTCTCACTTGCAAGGGCCCTTGAAGTTCCTGTGCTTGTCATTTTGTATTGTTTGGGGAAAGTTCGCAAAGGTAAACTGGTTCACCCATAATCAGTTAAGATCATGGATTCTTTCTACTCCAAGTTTCCCTCTGTCATATTTCTCCTCTTGTGGAATGGGGTTGGAATAGCCTTTTATGCTATGAGAGAAAGGGGAAATTAAGAGAGAATATACCATTTGAACTTTTTGAAAAGACATTCTAGACCGTCTCTATAAGACAGGAGAAAAAGAACAGACCCCTGATATGGACATTTTATATAGGGAACCCTATTTTATAATTTCCAAATTTAATAAATAGCTGAAAAATCTGAGTAAAAATAATGGGATTTGAAACAAAAGTGATAAAGATGAGCGATGGACTCAACAGAAAATTTTCTGCCATCAAGAAGTAAATTGTAACAAAAAGATTAAATTATACCCAAACACAGTAATTTATTAGGAGGAAGAGAGAAATTTTGAAGTAACATAATGAATAGGTTGATTGGATTATCTGATGGGTCACTTAAAAGAAGAGTCAATCATGTGAATACACTGGATAAAGATTTGCTTGTTTGGCACAAAATGCTCTCATTGACAAGGATAACACACAATTTATAGTACACTTCATGGACTGCTTCATGAGCATGTCAGTTCAGAGAGTAGTCACCACCCAGAAAGTCTTGTATGAAAGAAACTTGATAGAGGTTTCCCCAAATGAGATAATAATCTGAAGCACTTAAAAATAAGAATTATGAACTGAAACTGACTTTTCTAAACCAAGCTGGATGAAAAGTGAATTCTTTTTATTCTCTCTATGGAAAATAATACAAGGTCATTATCATAGAAATTGGTGACCAAACGGTGTATAACCAAAATACGTCAGGAAAATGTATCTGGAGAGGTCTATCATGCAGTCAGTTACTAATAGTGTTATATTTTCTTGATTTCCACATTTGTACTGTCTGTTTTCTCTTTAAAATTCGTAATCTGATTACTTTTTTAAAATAAATATTCACATCTAGTTTTGTAACAGTAATTTTCATTTTTTTAATGTATAAAAGAAGGTCTCCATAATATATAAGCTCCAATACTATAAAACCTGAATCCTCCCTTAATTTCCATCCATTATAGCCGTTTGTCTCCATGTCTAACTTTCACATTTAGCCATTTGGTAAGAACATAGTTGCGTTAACATTTTGAGAAGTTTCTGTTTTGTTACACATTCTGTTTTGTTAAGGGAACTATTTTCTGAATCATAGTGTTTAGTTCCAGGTTCTTTTAAGGAGAAATTGAGGCCTCGATCTCTTGCTTTGCATATCTTTTTAATAGTTTTAGTTCTTGTTTTTGTTTTTACTGCTATTTTGAATTAATATTTAATCACATCCTTTGTTAATTTTTAAATACTGTTTGTTGAATTTGTGTATAAATGAGTTGGTCATTTTGTACTTTTTCTGCAACCATCTTATCTGTGTGAATTGTTGTAGTCACAAACATCAGTAATTTTAGCTTTTTAAAAGTTATTTGTATTCAGTAACATTTCCATTTTATTTAACTCTGGAAACAAGTTATACATTCGTACTTTCAAACAACGTATTACCTGTGTGGTGGGCTCTGTGCTGGAGTCCCACGCATGGTCCTCATCCTGGGGAGGTCACAGTAGAGTGGGGTAAACGGTCCTGTGGAAGCAGATACCTTGCAGTAAGGTGGGTAACGGGACTAGTGAAGTTATGAACAAAGTGCAGTGGGCTCTGTATGGACTGTGACAAGTTAAGGAGGGAAGTTAAATACACTTGAAAAACAGTACAGCCTTCTTCCTATGTAATATCTCACTTATTTTTCTTTCTTTCAGATTTGTTGATTCTCATTTTGTATTGGAAAGTGATTGGTGACAAATATTTTATAATTCACCATTGTGCAGCGCTGTATGCATACTACTTTGTACTGGTGAGTGCCAGGATTTACGGTAGGCTGACAAGTAGACAAGATTGGGAGTGATGACTTAAGGGTGACCAGAAATCGAAACATACAATTCTCAATTTATAAAAACCAACTCCATATGCATTCAGGGATCACTGCTGTGGTGTGTTATCTTGTTTATTAACAAAATAATGGCTTGTGTGTTTGTATTAGTGTGTCTATTTGGATTCATAAAATTTAAGGTAGATGACCTCAATTTCTTGAATTTTCATTTAAAACCTTTAGGATAGCGTAGCTTTTGATATTTGCCAGTCTTTCTAGATGCATTGATGACTTACTTAACAGCCAGAGCTAGGAATAGATTCTTGTATAACCAGTTACATTATTTCTTTTCTGTTTAATTCTTGTACAGTTACATGTAAATATGTAATTACATTTAAGTAGGCTGGAGCAGTGGGGGAGTCTTGCTCAGAGACTCCGTCAGAATTCCAAGACTGAGCTAACAGAGGGTACTCACAGCAAATCTCAGGCAGTAACACATGTTACGTTTCATGTCTAAAATTATTTTTCTACATTATATATTGGTAGATTAGCAATTTTATATCCCTTATATGTTTGTTAGGTTTTGCCACAATCAGTTGTTTTTCACCCTAGATATGCCAACAAGCCCCAAGTAGATATTTGGAAATAATAGACATATATACCCTAGAATAATAAATTTTTTTTTGTTTTAGAGAGAGAGAGAGCTCACACACATGTGCATGCACGCAAGGGAGAGAGAGCAGGGGAGAGGGGCAGAGAGGGAGGGAGAGAGAGAATCTTGAGCAGGCTCCACACTCGGCATAGAACCCAACACGGTGCTCAGTCTCACGACCCTGAGATCATGACCTGAGCCGAAATCAAGAGTCAGCCACTTAATCAACTGAGCCACCCAGGTGTCCCTAGAATAATATAAATTTTATGTAATAGTTATGGTATACCATTCCATGTTTTCTTCTTTTTAAAACTTAAATAGAATCACTGGCTTTTTTTTTTTTCTTATTTGGTATTACTAAAATCCTTACATTATTGGACATCTGTGACTATTTGGAGGGTTTTAAAAAATTAATATAAATGTGTATTAATAATAATCTCCCACTTTTCTTTATTTCTGCAAGAATCAGATATATCAAAATGTCTCTTTATCACCCATTGAAGTCATAAATTAATATAAATGTTTAAAAAAAACTGTACTTGTTTTAATGCTATCAATAAGTGCTTATGTATACCCAAAAGGTATCCTTAATCATTTTATTTTTCTGAAGCAATGGGCTATTTTTCTGGCATTTCCTGCCGTTTGTCTTCTTTTTAGATTTTAATAGCTTATAGGTAGTCATAAAATATAGACTTTTACCTTCTACAGGTCTTAAATTTTTGGTGTACAAGCACTTGTTTCCTAAACACTTGCTTAAAAAACATGAAAGCTGACTAACAAAATACTGATTAAATCTGGGAAGAATGTGTGGGTGCTCATGTAAGTTTAATATCATGCTTCAGTGTAGAAGTATGTTCTCTGATCATGCATCACAAATAGCCGTTGTGCTATGAAAAGAATATAAGCCAATGAAAGATGACAGGTCACTTACGTGCGTTTGGAAATGCAAGTAAGATGAGCTGCTGCTCTCGCTGGGCCCCTGAATCCCAGGCTTGGCAAGGGGCTGGCTGTACGTGGATTGGTAGGTTGAGTATTTAGTTATGTGGGATGAATATTGTTTTCTCTTTGGACTTTTATGCCTTTGTTAAATAAAATCAAAGTGCAAAGAAATTAACTCTTGCCTTATGATAAGAAAATCAACTGCTGTGTTTTCTAGGAATGATTCCTTTTTGGTGTCTTCCTATGTTGTATGAAATAAATGAATGGTATGAGGTAAATTTATCTGATTAAAGTGAATCTATTCAGAGGGAAACAGAAAAAAATTAGAAAATAAATAAATGCTTATAGATGTAGTGATCCTTTGTCATTTATGGATTTTACATTTCCTGTTTAACTATAGAAAAGCTTTTTTTCCATGCAGAGGATTCCTAGGTCACTTTGAGCAATTTAAGTAAGGCTAACAAAATAACAACAACAACAACTACTACTACTACGACGACGACGACTACTACTACTACTACTATTTTGTATAAACTTTTATGAGTTTCTTCACTTATGTGATGAGAACTGGTATTTGGAAAGCATTTTGACTTGATAAGTATGCAACTATTTAAGCTCTTTGTAGTAATTTCTCTTCTTAAAAGGTTTTCTTTTTTCTTTTTTTTTTTATGTATTTAAATTATCGCTCCACCCAATGTGGGACTTGAACTCACAACCCTGAGATCAAGAGTCGAATGCTCTTCTGACTGAGACAGCTAGACACCCCAAAAGATTGTCTAATTGTAACTAAATCTTAAAATGAAAAATAGATACAAGTTACCTGTAGGTTTTAACTGTATGCTCTACTGAATAGTTGAAAAGTAAGATCCTTTTAAATTTAGGTTATTAAATAGGTTATATATAGGTTATATAATGTCTTGATCACTATTTTTGTACCTCTCTCTAGTATATTTAGTGGAGTTTCAAATTTCTCTGGTGGAGTAATTTAGAGCTTAAGGCATCTTCTCTGCTGTCTATATAGAAAGGTAAAAAACCTACAGATTTTTTTCCTAGTATTCACCTTTCCCCCCTCAGTCAGGATACTAATTATCAGGGGAAGTATGACAGGATAATTTCTTATCATAAGGGACGTGAATACAATTATGCTTTAATGTCCTATTTTTAAGGATAAACCACTGTCTTTCATACTCCTATTACGATCTTTTTGGTAGCTTTCCTTTTTTTCTGTTTCTCCTGGATCACCCCCATGCCCCAAACCACACCTTCAGATAAAAGTTAGAGTATACTTGGAAAACTTTTAAATTTGGAAAGAAGAGCACCCCTCTACATACTTTCCCCAACTCGTCTGCATTATTCAGTTACCCTGGAATCTAATCATTAAACCATGCAGCTGCAATTTAGGAAGAAAATTTGTTTTCCAAGGCTGTCAGTGCATTTATTTAAGGGAATTAGCTGCAGTGTGATACCTTGAGGCTAAGAATTTGTTTCTTGTTTAATGTTATACCCTAGTGTCTACATTTTAAAAACATTTTGCAAGCAAGTATGTATGCAGTCGTATTGAAAAATGAAAGACTTGTTATGTTAGACACAGTAAAGCTGTAATGTACATCAGGAGACAAGAATTAGAAAAATATTGGTCTTAGCTTTAGTCTAAAGAAGTACCATGAAACAAATGCCATAACACACTAACAGTTTATCATTAACAGTGTTAAACTGTTCAAATGTTTTAAGATGGCTTGCATAGTGTTGCCTATTCTCAGTTACATATAAATAATGTATTTCCTCTTTTTCTCCCATTAGGATAGTCTTAAAGAAAAATTTAGGTAACTCTCAAAGCTGTTAGAGCAACATTTCAAAAGATAATAAAATTTCAAAAATAAACACTTTTGTTGACTAGGTAAGTATTAAAATAGCCACCTAATATAGCTTACTAATCAGTATTCAGTAGTAAGGTCTGTGTGATTTCTCTTTCCCACTAAATTTACATTTGATAAACCATGATAAATATTTAAATGAGAGAAAATATTTTAAAAACTGGGATAACGTGTGAACCTCTTTTCTACTGAAATAAAAGATTGTCAACTTTTCTTATACTATAATGAGCAATAGATGGGCAGAAGTCAGTCTTAGAAATTGTTTTATTAGTATTTGTATAGTTTACTTATTCAAATCTATATGCAACCACAGTTATACAGTTGGCTTATAACTCTTACTACTAATTGAGGGATAAGTTGTGGTAAAAATATTAAGTGGCCATTAAAAAAAATACACACATGTGTGTGCATCTATGTAAAGACCTACATACACATGTATATATAATATATTGTGTTTGGATTTTTGGGATTTGCTTTAATATTTGCTTTTCGTTATAGAATATCTGTTGTGACCATTCCCCCGATTTCATGAACATAACCACGTTCCTTAAGACCTTCCTCTGTTTTGGTTTGGGAGTTCAAGGCAAGCTCACTCCTCCTTGCCCTGTGGCTGCTGCTTTGTGGTCTTTTGTGAGCACAGGAGTATCCCCTCAGATTTGCTTAGTTGAATTATCTTGGAACCATCTCCCTTTCTCTCTCTCACCTGGCTTGGTTTTTGAAGCCTGTTGCCTTTCAGTATCAGCAAAGGAAACAGTTCATATACTGGACTTAGGTGTGATGATAAAATAGATGTCAGCTGAGAGGATTGGCATGTCAACCCGAGTCACTATTTTGTTCTTAATTACATTTTTTAAAAAGAAATCTTATTATATGAGCCTCCTTATATGATGTGCTGGAATAGTCAGATCCATGGACACAGAAAAGAATAGTTACCAGGGGCTGGGTGCAGGGGGTAAAGTTCCTGTTGAATGGGTGAGAGTTTCAGTTTGGGGATATGAACAATTTTGGAGACTTAAATACTTAAAAGCAGTTAAATGGGTAGATTTTCTGTATATTTTACACGATAAAAATGTTTTGTTTTTATGTATTTTTAAATTTTTAAAATTTGTGTGTGTACGTGTGTGTGTGTGTGTGTGTGTGTGTGTGTGTGTGTGTTTTAACAAGCCTATCAAATGACTGAAACAAGGCTTGGAAGGAGAACTAATAATATGCTGGATGATGTATTACATTTTTAAAAAGCTTCAAGCTGGAGCAGTAGGCTGAAACAAATACATGGAACTTAACAGTGATGAATGTTAGGTTTTGCATTTAGGTGTGACCGTGTGTAAGAAGGGAGGAATGACCCAGAGGCGATAAATGACCAAAACTTCAGTTACACCAATAGCATGTCACATCTGCTTTAAAAGAAAACTAGTTTCAAGTTTAGACTCTTACTAGGGGAGGCAGAGCATCCAATTCAAACAAAAATGACAGTTTTCCTGGCTAGACCACACCCAAGTTCATTATCGGGTATCTGGACCCTGCATATGCCTGGGGTGGGGGAGGGGCTGCCAGAAACAGAGTGGAGATTAGATTAGGAAGTTATTGTCCTGTGACAATTGAAGGACCCAGGAGGTCAGCCTACAAAAGATAAATTGTAGGACAGGATAGTTTGGAAATGCCCTTGGGGTTGTGAGAGGACTATTAAGTGAAAGAAGAGTAGACTCGTTCTGGATTAATCCAGGTGTTTGAAGTGGGACCTCTGGGGACAGTAAAAGAGAGGTAGGTCAGACTTCTCTTTTACAGAAGAAACACCAATAAATAGATGATTATAACAATGGCATTTTAAAATAGTTCTACCATGAGATATCTTTAATCAGATAGACATGAAAATAGACATAGTAAGTAGAAACATTGGGTAGGAGTTTACCCTAAAGTATCTTTGAAGTTTTATTCTAATTCTGAGATTCTGTGATTCAACTGTTGTGTTAAAATGATTTGATTTGGTTCTAATAGTGGGGAACTAGGCAATGGGTAAATAAGAATAAGCTACCTTATGTCACCAAGTTCTTAAGTAACCCTGAAAGGAAGGGTTTGTAAAAGCACCTGGCCTGCAAATCCATTTGCTTCTTGGAAGATAGGCAGGTGACTCTGGTCTGATCTTGTTCAGCAGGATCTTTGAGTAAACAGAATACTGATGTCTGTTAGGAGAAAGAGGCCTTAACTCTGAAATGCCTTTAAGATGTGCCTGACTAAAGATTATGTGGTAATGTGGGGCACCTGAGTGGCTCTGTTGGTTAAGTGTCTGCCTTCGGCTCAAGTCATGAACCCAGGGTACTGAGATTGAGTCTCACCTGGCTCTCTGCTCAGCGGGGAGTCTGCTTCTCCCTCTAGGTTCTCTCTCTCTCTCAAAACAATAAATAGTAAAATCTTTTTTTTTTTAAAGATTTTATTTATTTATTTCACAGAGGGAGAGAGATCACAAGGAGGCAGAGAGGCAGGCAGAGAGAGGGGGGGAAGCAGGCTCCCTGCTGAGCAGAGAGCCCGATGCGGGCCTCGATCCCAGGACCCTGAGATCATGACCTGAGCCGAAAGCAGAGGCTTTAACCCACTGAGCCACCCAGGCGCCCTAAATAGTAAAATCTTAAAAAGAAAAGATTATATGGTAATGTGAACTTAGGAGCTGTGAGGCCTGCGTCCTTGGAGAATGTCATGTCAGCTGTACAACTTTCTGAGGGTAGAGGACAGAGGTGTTTTACGAGTTAAACTCTCACTGCTGTGTGGGAAACTTCCTGAACCTTCATTTCTTCTGGACCAGGGCTGCCCGTTCAACACAGGGAAGATCTAGCTCGCCAGCTGCCTTTGTTGTCTCCCACCTCTCTGTGTCCTCTGAATTATTTGATGGCCTCTATCCTTGGAACATTTAGTAAAGCTTAATACTAGATAAGAGCACGATTTCACAGGAGTCTGGTTTGGCAATCCCGTCCTCTGTGTTAGCTCAGACCTTTGATTGTCTTGTAAGTAAATAATCAAAAGCCTTGAATGATTAAAGTTCAGCAAATAGTTACTAAATAGAGAATGGATTTCGTTCCTCAATTTTAGATTGATGGTACTCTGAAAAGGGTTTCTATGGAAATGTGTTAAGGCTCCAGTGTAATAACCGATGAAAAAGCACCTCATTATTGCTACTGCTGAGCACCGTCCCATTTTTACACCCGTGTCCAGCTTGGGATGCCCGGAACTTCTCTCCAGCCCTAGTGGTGAGATCGGGTGCCCATTTCACCCCAGGCAGTCGAGGGCACAGTAGTAGGTGTGTGATCATTTCAGTTATCCTTCTCCCCTACCTTCTAAAGCCCTAACCCTAGCCACTCTCAGCTGAAGAAAATTAAATTTCCCGTGGTAAGAAAATCCAGATTTTCAAAACCACTGGCTAAAAGAATTTTCTTTTAAAGCTCCGGAAGGGATCAGACAAATCCTGTTTTTGTTTTCCCTCACAGAGTTGTGTAGAAACCAAGGCAAGTGTGAGTTTTACTGTAAGCAAAGCTCCTCAAAGGTAGATGGTAGAGGTGGAAATGCCACTCTGGCCAGAAGTGAGTCGTGAGTTTTGTCATAGTTCACTAACAGTCAAGTGTCAAAATTTGTAATTCATTTATCTAAAAATATTAGAGTAGACCTAAACCTCTCATCTCTCCCTTTAATAACATCTATCTCATTTGTAGTTCAGTAGGTTTTCTGAAGTAGGATGAAGGGGGGATAAAGTAATGAGGAATTACATGTAACCTAAAGCTTATCTAATGGTTACCTACGCCCCTGGAAGTACATGCCCGCACTTAATGTTGTCGGCCAGTCGTTGATGTACAGGAGCAGAAAATACAGAAGCAAGAAGACTGCCGCATAGTTCTATACCCCTGTGTGGTTTTGCACTAAGAAGCTCTGGGGGTTAGGGCGTGAGGATATGATAGAACCTGTTCTGTTAGGTAGCTAAGAGTTAAGCATAGGAAACTATCAAAAAATTCAAACAATACATCACCCACGGATAAATCAGTGATGCTCTAGGAATTTAGGGACAGGAAAGACGAGTGTATTAATTTCTATTAATTTTTTTGTCTGAATATAGATATTCATAAACAAAATTCTGAGTTTGTTGAAATGGAATGTTTAGTAAGCATAATGCTTTCTAGGACTGATTCTTCAGAGATAACAATACTTGATGTCTATTTTTGTAGTGAATATATGTTGTACATAAATTTTCCTATATGTATTTATGATTTTTTGAATTTTGCAAGAAAGCTTTTGAGATAGATGGGACTTAAACTCAGCCTCAAAGAAAAAAAAATTATGTTTAGATAGGCAGCCAAAAGTGGGGGAGAGCTTCCAAGGTCAGGAGACATGAGGAAAATCACTGAGGAGAAAGGTCAGATCTTCAGGGGTGGTAGTAAGGACTCATGTTGTCAGGGTATGGGGTCTGTGTGGGCCTGGTAGTGGTTGTACATTTGGATGAGTAAGATCACCTGACAGAGTGAACATTCCAGCTCACCAACCTTGCATTTTTTTTCACAGAATTGCTTGTAGGACCTTTAGCGAAGATCACTCAATACAATTGGCATATTAGGAAGGTAAAGCTGATGATGCTATGTAAAAAAAATACTGCATGGGGGAAGATATGTCGTAGGAGGTTGTCAGGGTAAATATAGGTGATAGATTATAAAGAATTTAATTTTGGTGCTGTTAGTGGTTGTCATATTAATGAAGAAGAAAAATCTGAAAGCTGTTTTGTAATCACTAGAGCATGGTGACTAATTTGGATTTCAGAGAATGAAAGGAATGAAGAGGGCAAATGGACCCAGAGCACCAGAGGAGTGTGATACAATGGAAGGAAATGGGAGACACTGGGCAGAAAGATAACTTTTAGATGCTCTGAGGTTTGTGGCGATAGCATGGCTGTTCCAGGGGCCCATATGCCATTAGAAGTAAGGTTTGTCTTGTGGACTCAGTGTGGTCAAAGGCAGGGTCAGGGACGGGAAGAAGGAGGATCCTCCACAACGGGCAAAGGAGAACTTCAGAAGGGTAGAAAAAGAACCACGGAAGTATACATTTTGAAAACAGTGGTTAAGGCCCCTTATAGCAACATTATAATTTTAATTTATTTTTTTATTTTTTTTTTTTTTATAAAGATTTTATTTATTTACTTGACAGAGAGAGATTACAAGTAGGCAGAGAGAGAGGAGGAAGCAGGCTCCCCGCTGAGCAGAGAGCCCGATGCGGGCCTCNACTTCAGAAGGGTAGAAAAAGAACCACGGAAGTATACATTTTGAAAACAGTGGTTAAGGCCCCTTATAGCAACATTATAATTTTAAAAACTATGAAAAATAATACAGAAGCAGGGGCCATTTGAAAAAAAAACTAATTAGGTCATTCATTTTTATTGGAGGATTAGAAAACATTGACAAGCAAAAAGAAAAAAATGCCCCAGTCCCACAGCCTGGAGATAACTATTTATGTTTACTTAATTACCATTTACATTTAGGAGTGTATTTCTACTTTCTTTCCTATGTGTGTATGCATAAGTCAAAAATGTCATTCTATGTATGACTATATATTAAAAAATGGGGTCAAAACTAAAATTTAGAATTTGTTGTACATATTGAGGTATCACATACAACAAAATAACTCTGGTAATCTTGGGTCAGAAAGCAAGGAACCTATCAAAGACTAATGGAGTTGTGTCAAAAGGACACAGTAACCAACATGAAGGTTGTCCTGTTGGCTAAAAACGTGGCATTCTAACAATTAGAATAATTACTGTGGCCATTGAAACCCATTGACTCAATGAGTTCTTAATGATACAAAAAACAAAGAACCCATGAAGAAAGCAGGGCAGTTCTTGCATAGGGTCTCTCATGCGGGTGCTGTTAGGTAGCAGTTGGGACTGCAGTCCCATGAAGGCTCAGCTGGGTTGAAAGGGGCTCCTCCCAGTAGCTGGCAGTTGACGCTGGGACCTCAGCAGGGCTGTTGCCTGCAGCACCTATATGTGGCCCCTCTTTGTGCCTTGGGCTTCTCATGACCTCATGAGCTCACTTCAGAAGGACCCAGAATGTTACTTCCACTGTACTCTGGTGGTCAAGTGAGGTTCCTTGGGCAGCCTTGATTCAAGGAGGGGAAAATAAAAGCCCATCTCTTGATAACAGGAGCATTGTGCACATAGAGGGAGGGAAGGCATTGGTGCTGGCCATCTTCAGAGACTGTCACCCACATCTTACTTGTCAATGTTAGAGAACGTTTATTTATTTTATTTTATTATTTTTTTTACATTACTTTTTCAGTGATCCAAGCTCCATTGTTTATGCACTACACCCAGTGCTTCATGCAATATGTGCCCTCCTTAATACCCATCACCAGGCTCATCCATCCCCCCAACCCCTCCCCTCCATAACCCTCAGTTTGTTCCTCCGAGTCCACAGTCTCTCATGATTCACCTCCCCCTCCGATTTACCCCAATTCACTCTTCCTTTCCTTCTCCTAGAGTCCTCCATTTTATTCCTTATGCTCCACAAGTAAGTGAAACTATATGATAATTGACTTTCTCTGCTTGACTTATTTCACTCAGCATAATCTCCTCCAGTCCCGTCCATGTTGATACAAAAGTTGGGTATTTGTTATCTTCTTGCTATGACATAAGAATTTAACGCTCACACCTCTATTTCCTTTCCCTTCTTTCTTTCAGTGTTGTTAAAGGAGTTTTAGTTTCTGTCTTACTTCCTCTGAAAACTTTTATTTCTGGTTCTGTAGCACCTCTTGATACTTTTTAAGGTAAAGGTATTAGTGTTCCTCTTCTTCCTTTTGTGTCTCTAACCCCTACTTCACTTCTCAGTTTCTGTCACTTGTACTTGGACTTTTGTCTTGCCAAGATTTTAAACTGTTTACCTTTTATTCCATAATCATATTAAGTTTTCTTTTATATCTAGTTGATCCTACACAGAGAAAATGAATAACATGTTTGTGACGATTATATTAAAACAGTTCACCGCGCAAGCAAGATTACATTTCCTGTCTAATTTTTGCTTAGAGTTTCTGATGCCCCCCTTTTTTCCAACAACATTTGAGTTTATCATTTAACATTTAACATTTGAGTTATTCCGTATTCTGGAGGATGGCACTGCATCTCTGTGATCGTCTTTTCCCAGCCCTTTTAGCCCCCATTCCCCACTGCAGTCTGAACAGATTCCTCTCTAGGTCTGCTGCCCAGTGTCCTGGGCTTCCTGCCATGACTTTCCTGGTGTGGGGCCACTGTTTCCTGGATCCTGTATCTGTCTTTCTTGGTTCACTCACTCATTGTGCTGCAGCATAAGCTCAAATGATTTCCTCAGGAAGAGTGGGAAGGAGGTAAATTCTCTAAGTCTTTTGTAAGTTCTGAAAATGTTTTCATTCTCAGGCCATCTGGTTGGATCATTATCTCTTTTGGTGGCATCTGGATATAGAATCATATTTAACCAATTCCCTATTGTTATATGTTTGTTCTGAGTTTCACCATTATGTATAAATCGAATGAACAGCCTTATATCTTTTCATATTTGCGCCATACGTAATTATTTTCAAAGAATAATTCTATAGAGTGGAAATCTTGGGCAAGCGGTATGTACATTTTTAAGGATATTGACATGTTCTGCTAACATTCTTTGGAAGCTTACCCTGTGCCTTCACAAAGATGTATGTGCATGTGCGAGTTAACTGGTTACTGGGTAGAGATTATTGTGTGTAAATGGTTCTTTTCACCAAGAGATTGGTTGGTTTTTCTTGTTTGTTCTCTTTGTTTTCATTTTCTGAACACTAGCAGTTAATAAGGCTCAGGAACTCTGAAGGGGGTAGACCAGAATTTTCTGAGCAAATTGGAAATGGTACCTGGAAAGAAGATAGACATGTCTTGTCTTTGAATATTTGAGGGGTTATCATGCGAAGAAGAGATTTTGGATTGCCAGAATCAGAGAAGTAGGACGGGCAGGTGGAAGTCAGAGAGGGTGCAGTGTAGTTCTGGAACATTTGAATAGCAATCCCAAGATAGTTCCCAAGGCAGCTTTAGGACATGCTGCACTTCTCACCATGGAGTTGTCTGGGGCCGAGGGGCCAACTGGAAGAGCTTTGGTAGGTGGGACTAAACAATCTGTGGGTGATAGGAGTAGGCCTTCAGAGGCCATTTCAAACCCATGACATCGTGATGGTAATGAACATAAAAAGTTGTCATGAACAGAGTGAAGTTTGGGTTGAGTAAAGTATGGTTGTGAGGTAGAAAGTTGGCCTAACCTATTCCGTAAATAAAACAGTTCATCCTTAAAAGTATTTCTTTTCCTTTTGAAATTGGGTTTTTTTCTGCAACAATTGAAAATAACATTAAGCACTTTTTGAGGAGTGATGTGTTGACATGATTTATGTTTTATAGTGAAATGGCATAGTGAGCCCACATTCAGTCCTCACTAATTGTGATGGTGATGTTCTGTTCTCATCTCATCCTCATCATTTCCGGCTGGGCTCTTCGTCCTGTGAAGTCACCCAAGTATCAGTGAGCTGAAGACTAATACATAGACAGGAAGGAATAGGCCCTTTTAGGACTTGTCCTGAAGATTAATTAATCTTTCTAATCATGCTATGAAAAAGTACTAGGTTTAATTTTGCCTTTAACTACAATTTTTTTTTCACTTTTTGAGTGCCTTTTTTCTGTTTTCATCTTGGCTGCCATTAGTACATACCTTATCTTATTTTCGCATCAGTTCTGTCATAAAGATGGTATTATGCCCATTGACAAATGGAGAAACTGAGTCACCTGAGGTCACCCAGCAGAGCTAGGGTTCAAATCCTGGCCTCCATGCCACAGGCTCGTGATCATTTACTGACTATCCCTGCTTCCCCAGACTTAATTGCTTAATTATCATAATGAATTTCCCAAATAGAATAAAGTTTCGAAAGATTCTAACAGTCAGCCAGCCAAGAAATATTTATTGGAAATTCTGCTGTCAGCATCGGGATGTAGTGGTAAAAATCAAAGGGCATTCTTAGATACTTGCATCTATCAGTTAATTCTAACCCTATCATTCCACTGTTCCAGAAAATGGGAAAGATGAGGATGGTGGCAACAGCAGCCACATACTCCCAACAGCAGCTCTGTTAAAAAGTATTCCCCATATTTATAGAGATCTGGAAGTGGAGTGAGAGAAATTCAGTAACAGCCACAAAGTCATGCAGTAAGGGCTCCTTAGGTTGCTGGCATGTTCATTCATAACCTGCTTCTAGCTGTTTTCCTTCTGATCCATAGCTGTTAGGCAAGTCTTAAATTCCCCTATTTTTTTAATTGAAGTATAGTTGACATACAGTATCCTGTTAGTTTTGGGGGTTACATCATTGTGAGTTTATGTTTTTATACATTACCAAATGATCTCCATGTTAAGTCTAGTACCATCCATCACCATAGAGTTATTACAATATTAATGACTCTACTTCCCTAGCTGTACATTACATCTTTATGGCTTATTTATTTTATAATCGGAAGTTTGTACCTTTTCACTCCCTTCACCCATTTTGCCACCTGCCCTGTCCCTCACCAATACCCTTTTCCTCTGGCAACCATCAGTTTAGTTTGTTCTTTGTATCTCTGGGTCTGTTTCTGTTGTTTTGTTTGCTCATTTATTTTGTTTTTTTTAGATTCCACATGTAAGTGAAATCATATGGTATTCATCTTTCTCTGACTTATTTAACTTGGCATAAAACTCTCTAGGTCCGGTCTATGTGTGTTCTCACATATGGCAAGATTTCATTCTTTTTTATGGCTGAGTAATATTCCATTGTGTATCTATACACCACATCTTCTTTAGCCATTGCTGGGAATGTGATTTTGATTATGTATTTAAAAAGTTCACCTGCCAGTTGGGATTCATTATGGTAAGATTCATAATAAAACAAAGATGGGAGTGGCCTGCCCAAGTCCATCCTGGTTTTACCATTTTACCTCTGAAAATTTCACATCCTGTGAAATCTTTTCCTGTGATGCAAAAAAATCATGGCAACCATGATTTGCAGTTCACAATAATGGATCATTCATTGTCACATTACGCAGAATGATGCAGTTGAAGTGTGTTATAATCATGAACACTAACAGTCATCTTTGTCCATTGGAAATTCAGATAATGAGAATAGTTATGATACCAACACCAGAATGCTCCAAGCGTCACCAGTAAAGAAGGCTATAGTTATAATATATGGAAATATGTATAATATGTGTTATTACATATATTAGTATATAATGATATGTTATTGTAGATGGATGGAAAGACACATGCAGTAGGGAATTAGATAACCAAAACAGACCATAGTGCACACTATGCAGAAAAGAGTTTGGGATTGGACATTGTTAGGGATTGACTGATATTGCACCCAATTCATTTGTTGAGGTTCTAAGTCCTACTACCTCTGAATGTGACTTTATTTGGAAATAGGGTCAATACAGATGTAATTAGTTAAGTGAAAATGAGGTCATAGTTGAGTATGATGGGTCCTTAATACAATATGACTGGTATCCTTATAAAAAGGGAAAATTTGGACACAGATATGTATACAGGGAAAATGCTGCGTGAGGACTGGAGTTGGGCTGCCAGAAGCAAAGGCACTGCAAGAAGCTAGAAGAGAGGCCAGGAGCAGATCCTTCCCTAGAACCTTCTGAAGAAGCCTAGGACTGCCAACGCCTTGAGTTCGGACTTCTAGCCTCCAGAACTGTAAGACAATAACTTCTTGTTGTTTAAGCTGCCCAGCCTGTGGCACTTTGTTAGGGCAGCTCTAGCAAAGTGTGGGCCTGGTAGAGATGGGAATGCAAAAGCACGTACAGAGACGGAGTCTCACAAGTCTGGAATGAGACAGGCAAGTGCATCGAAATCCATCTGCACTTTTTCATCTTCCAAAAAGATAGTGTCGCTCAGTTGAAATCAGTAGGCACTGAATTAATGTGGACCTGTCACATGGATATACACATTTTATTTTTTCCCTTGATTGTTCTATGAAACTGACGAAAGTTACTTTTCCTGTTTCAGAAGTTGCAACTAAAACATCCTGTTGGTGGGGAAAAAAAGGGTAAATTTTGATAACAGATGTGTTGGCTTCTTACGACATAGAGAGCGATTCTGTTGGATCTTACCAACAATCTTACTTTCTTCACTCTGTTGAGTGTTGCATCAAATCACAGCAACACAAAGATGTTTCCCTAGCTCTTAGGTACTTTGATTTGAAAAATGGAGTTTCATGTTGAATTTTGGATTCCTATAAAGATTATAAAGAAACCACATAAAACAAAAACTGTTGATGTATTGTTCAAATACGGATTAGCTTTTGCTCAGTCTATCTGTATATTTGGCAGACAGTGCAAATGTAAACTTGGCAAATTCCATTCAGTCTGTAAATTTCTTACCAAAGAAAACGAAAAGATATTACCTGAGAAATGTCTTCCATACCTCGCTTAGAACAGTACTGAAAAGGGATGTGATTTGCTTACCTCTGATGTTGAGGCTTTCATAATGAAAGTTCTTTCTCACCTTGAGCTTCCTCGAAACCTGCAAAAACAGTGAGAATTTGACTTTCTGGAAATGAAAGATGACCTTCATAGATGTTTGCCTACAACATAGCTACGACTGTTGCTAGCAGATGTTGACCAGCTGTAAAGTCACGTGTTTAGAGTGTGAGGCAAGGAGAATGTCCTTCTGGATTTTGGAAATAATTGAGGATGAGAAGGCAGACAAGTATTACATTAAATCAATGGGTATTTATGTACCATCTCTCTGAAAGTGTTTGGTAATTGCTGAGGTACCTGTAAAAAGCAGCCAGGAAAGGTTGAACAGCCTGAACCTTAGTTGTTTAATTCGGTGTGCGGGTTGTGACAAACACTCATGCAGTGGATAATGACTCATTTTGGGGAAATGAGACTGCTTCTGAACTCAGAAATGTTACCAGACAAGAGTAGCCACACTGAATAGCCTTTTCTTTACTAGAACTGTTAACTTAGTTGGAATCCATCAGTATCCTTTGGACTGTTGAAAAAGGATGGATATTTTACAAATGGGTAGTCTGTATGATGAATGTATACATGCAAAGGACCTTGGAGACAAATAGCTGGTCTAGCAAAAGAAGCCTGTGGGTTCAACAGGGGTGGGCCTTTTTAGGAGAACTGGGAACTTAATTCTTGTAACTGGAAAAAGCCTGCTGTTGCTAGTAAATAAAATCTCAAGTATTTTATGCTCACACCTTTCTTAAGAAAATATTTAGGTTGAGGTCATCCTGTTGGACTGATGCCAGTAATGTGGACTTCTAAGAGCAGAGCTACAAGTCAAAGTGAATTTTATGTTGGACTGTAGTTCATACCTGGGGGAAGAAAAGGCAAAAAACATATATATATCTCACCGAAAGGCTACAGGCATTTTAGGGAAGTAGTATTGGAAAAGGAAGCAAAGAATAAAAATATCCTACTGTATCATGGATAAGATGTCACTATTAGTCCCATTGTATTTATATTCCCCTTTTACAAAGTCTCAGGTGTATGTTTCTTAAAATATACAATAACATAGCCTACTAAATTTAAATATCCAGAAAAAAAGTTTAAAAAGGGCAGAAAGGAACATAAAAATATTGGGGTGCCTGGGTGGCTTAGTTGGTTAAGCATCTGATTCGATCTCCGCTCAGGTCATGATCTCAGGGTGGTAAGGTTGTGATTACCATGGGCTCTACTCGGTGGGTGTGGAGAATGCTTAAGATTCGCTCCCTCGGGGCACCTGGGTGGCTCAGTGGGTTAAAGACTCTGCCTTCGACTCGGGTCATGGTCTCGGGGTCCTGGGGTCGAGCCCCGCATCAGGCTGCCTGCTCCGCGTCTGCCTCTCTCTCTGTGTCAAATAAATAAATAAAATCTTAAAAAAAAAAAAAATCTCTCCCTCTCCTTCTGCCCCTCCCCTTAAAACATACACACACACACACAAATACTACGTTTTCACACATTTTATTTGTTAAATTGTCCTATTTGTAATTACTACGAAATACCACTATTAACTAATCTTACTGTTTGTTGAAATTAATGCTTATTGTAACAAAAGTAAATAGTACAGAACAATATATAATTTCAGATAAATACTGATTCTTTATAGTTCTCTTTTAAAGTAGTAACACATGTGAGTAATTATTTCTCCTGTGTTGTCATGTGTTTTTGGAGTGGTCTGGCCATGTCTCAGATGTCTTTAGGTACAGTTCATCACCCCCTGTGAACAATACTCACCTTTCCCATTGTCTTTGTCCCTTTGTCCCTCTTCCTTCCATTCAATTCACAAAGGCCAGTGAATTTGAGATTATAAAAAGTTCTAGATTAGTCTTGGAAGAGCTAATTTGTATAACCAGCTCTGAATTTTTAATCCCTAAAATAATTTCCATGGAGAAGAACTGAAAATCTTCAAATAAAAAGTTCATTTTTTTTATTGCTTTATTGTTCCCATTTTGGAACGCAGCATGGTAGAGCTCATAGGAATAGGTTTTTCTGAAGTTCCACGTATATCTAATGTTTTGGGGGCTGGTAGGACACTTTCTTTTTGTGTGTGATCATAATCCTGATTGAGTTGGAAACGCTGGACTGACTATTTACCTAGTAACAGTTTTAAATTACATGACATTTTTGGAATGTATGTTCCAAAATACATTCCAAAATACATTAAAAGAATTTTAATTTATACTTCTTTTAATGTGTAAATTCCTTTAATGTATACTTCTTTTAGTGTAATGTGTACTTCTTTTAATGTATACTTCTTTGTTCTTTAGAATTTATTAACTCTGCTCTACTTTTCCTGTTATTAAATTCATGCAGTGTACTAGGTATTATGTTTCTAAATTCAGAGAGGTCCTGAGAGTGTGTGTTTTAGCTGTAGGATCTTCTGATTGACAAATATATTTTTCAGGTCAAATGTGATACATAAGGTTTAGCATGTGTTGTTACATTTGGCAAATATGCATCTGCTCACAGGCTTACAGATTGTTATTTAGGATGTTAAGTACACTTTTGAGATTTTTTAAGGTGCTTTCATTAATGGATATAAAAATGAGTTTTTATTAGGTATTTAACTGCTACAAAATTCCTCCACTTCTGAAATTCACACTACTTTGATCATTATTTCTACAGTAATTTGAGAATGTTGTCACCAATGGCTGTTTGCAGAAATCATTAGTTCAACATGGGACAACTGCTTAAAATCTGTTTTTATAGGTGAACATAAGTGTACAGTATGCTGTCTTTTAAAACTATTGTAGAATTCTAGTGACATTTCTAAATTCTCGTAAAGAAGAAAATCAGCGAGGAGACTTGGTCTGTTTTGATATCAGTTATTTTATGCTGAGAAGTTATTGTATGTTCCTTTAATATTTGGAAATGTTGATAAGCATGTCCTCCCTGACATTGTGTTTTATGTTTATCATCCAGATGGATGGAGTGCTGGCGTACGTTGGGAATTTTCGCCTGCTTGCAGAACTTTCCAGCCCTTTTGTGAATCAGCGGTAGGTGACTGATCTAATTATTTTAAACTTGTGCTGTTTCCTTCTAGTTTAGGGAAATTTTTCCCAAGATCCTAAAGGTACTAAATAAAAATGAGAATATGTGATATGAATTATTATTACCATGGTACAAATGAGGAAACCAAGCCTTGGAAAGGTGAGAGAAACTTAGATCTAAGATCCCCTAGGTAGAACGTGGTGGTCCTAGCTTTTGAACAGAGCTCTCTTTGAAGGATGGCGATGCTTTTTTATATTTGGGTTCATCTTGGGGCCGGTTCACGTTCTTAACACCAGCTTATTCCTGTTCCCAAATTCTGATAGCCACATTACCTTCATCCATCATTAAAAAAGAATAGTCTTCTAATTTTAGATTTACAGAGAAGTTGCCAAAATAGCATAGGAACGCCCATATCCTCCTCACCTGGTTTTCTCTGTTGCTGATATGTTACATTACCGTGGACCATTTGTTGAAACCTAAGAAACCAGCACTGATACATCACTGTTAAGTGAACTCCAGACTTTGTGGGATTGCATCAGTTTTTCCATTTGTGTTTTCTTTTTGTTCTAGGATTCAGTCCAGACTGCCACATTGCATTTAGTTTTGTGTCTTCCCAGTCTCCTGTGGTCTGTAACCGTTTCTGAGTCTTTCCCTGTTTTTCCTGACTTTGACAGTATTAAGAAGTACTGTCCAGTTATTCTGTAAACTGTCCCCCAGTCTGGATTGGTCTGTTTTTCTTATGACTTGGTGGAGGTGATGGGGTTTTGGAAGGAATCCCATGGAGGCAAAGTGCCCTCCTCATCACTTCATGTTAGGAGGTACGTGATGTACACATCACTGGGGATGTGAACTTGACCATTACACGGTTAAGGTGGTGTTTGCCAGATTTCTCCACTGTGAAGTTTTTTTCTTTTCCTTACTCTGTTCTTTAAAAGCAAGATATGAAGGATAGCCTACTGTCAAGGAGATGAGGGAGAAAGGAAATTAAGCTCCATCCACCTTATAGAGGGAGGTAGATGCTCATATTTGCCCATGGATTTATTATGGTGCTGTTTGACCCTTATCTTGTCATTTAACGAGGTCTGCTGATGTCTTTCCAGTGTAACGTTAGCTGTTCCTTTTACTCCATATCCATGGTCCTAGGTGAGGGCCTTCAGGATGTCCACAGTTCAGTTACTGCCATAGCCTTCCAACTGACTTCCCTCCTTCCAGATTCACGCTCTCTTCAGTCCTTTTTTAACAGTGCTGCCGACGTAATCCTCCCAGACTTTCTGGGTCTTACTTTCTTCCAAAAACTTCATCCTGTTTAGACTGTTCTCTGACTTTGAGGTTCACTGTAATGTGCTCCATATATTTCCAGCCTTATTTCTTACTGTTCATTAGAATCAGTTTTGAACCCTTACTATCTCATGTACCTTGGGTGGTTCTCGAGTTTCTTCCCTTATTCAATCCTCCATTTCCCTTCCATCTTTGAAAATTTTATCTACCTTTAAAATCTTCAGTCAAAGTCCCAAAGCCAGGGGAGGCTCCCATGATTGCATATAGCTCTGTTGTGACTTAGTACAGAGATAACCCAGAGAATTGGGACTGTCAAATCAGACTCATGTGGGTTAGAGAGTGTACCCTGTATTAAGCCAAGGATACAGGTAATCATGAGGCACTGTCAAAACAGGAAGATGTTCAAGACCATAAAAAATGGCTCCCTGGGTCCTTTTTGCACTGGGCAGACTCTGGAATAAGGTTATCTATGAGGGCTTATAACCAGTCTGCATAGTTCCTATTGTGGACACAGAAGGAGCTCTCTTGATTATGAAACATCTGCACCTAATACTCGGATAGTTTCATAGCTTATGTAACATTCCCCAGGGGGTCAGACCCCATAAAGCCATACATTCTAGGTTTGTTTCCCATAAGCAATACTAGACTAGGCATACCCTAAAAACATTCCATAGATGAGACTCTCCTGCAACAAATACCATTAGTCTGTTTATTGGGACATCTGTCATTAGTATGTTCACCAAGCGATTAGCCTGATCTTTTTTTTAAAAAAAATATTTATCTGAGAGAAGAAAGAGAGTGAAAGAGAGAGAGAGCACGAAGCAGGGAGAGGATCAGAGGGAGAAGCAGACTCCCCGCTGAGCAGGAAGCCCGACGGGGGGCTCAATCCCAGGACCATAGCCGACTGAGCTACCCAGGTACCCCTAACCTGATCTTTTTTTTTTTGCCAAAGGTGGTGGGGGCATGGGAGGAGTGGTCCTTCCACCCCCAAAAAGGAGAGAATAGATTACAGATCTGCTGCTGAACCTTTTCTTTCCCAAGTTTTGCTTATACACTGATGTATTTTGTTTGCCCATATTTCAGGTGGTGTAATCTTACTTCTTTAAGGTAATCAGTTTCTTGGGCATAATAATTCTGCAATACTCAAAGACTCTAGTAATGTGAAAGTATAGAGCAAAGAACATGTACTTTGAAGTCAAACGACCTGTGTTCAAATCCAAGCTCTCCCACTTAGCCTTGTGTACAGTGGAAGATTATTTCATCTCTCTGAGGCTGGTTTCTTACCTATAAAACAGGGATGGTGGTGACGATGCCTAGAGACCTCACAGTTTGTTGTGAAGATTCAATGAGATTACATATACAAAGCACCTGGCACAGGCTTGCCACTTGGTATATGTACCGGAAGTGCTGAGTGTCGTGTGCACTCAACACGCTAAAGCCGAGTAAACACTGGAAGTGCATTGTCTATACTTGCTTTCTCTACTTTGTTGTGTCTTCTTTTGCTCTTTAACTCACTAAAATTAGGCTTCCTCTTCTGTTGCTGGAACTGTTTCATTAGAGGCATCAGTGACTTCTGGTTGCAAAATCCAGCAAACTGCTTTTGGTGCCCATCTCATTGTGTGTCTCTGTGGACTTGATGCTGTTGATCACCCCCTTCTACAGCCCAACTCCCTTTGCTTTCGTGACACCGCACTCATCCAATCCTTATATGTCTTTGACCATACTCTCTCAGCCTCTTTGGTAAGACACGGTTCCATAAATGCTGGTGTTCCCTGAGGCTCTCTTCTGGGCCCAGTGATCTCCCTGCTTCTCCCTGGGGTGAGAACTTCTTTCAGGGTGTCCACTGTTGTCTGTTTGCTCATTTTCATGTGATGGACTATGCATGAATTTTAAAACCAGATAAACTCAAGTTGTAATTCAATCTTGCCACTTAATTTGCCCTGACCTGGGCTAAGTTATTTAATATCCCTGTACTACAGTTGCTTTCTCTTTTAAAAAGAGCATATTTAATATTATTTACTCCTTTGTATGATAGTTAAGTGTTTTTTCTTCCCAGGTGGCACATCAAATTCAACACGTCTAAAATAGAATGCAACATATTTCCCTCTGCAGTCTCTTATATTCTCTTGTTCAGCATGTGGCCCAGGCATTCGCTTGGTCACTCCTGCTCGACATGTGGGAATCATCTTTCACTGTTTCTCCCTCACCTACACTTGGTCCATCATTAGGTCCTATCAGATAACCTCCTAAATATTGTTGCCTTGGCCACTGACTCTCCATCTCTACTATCAGTGCCATCATCTCTTCTCTAGGCTCTTGTACCAGCTTCTAACCCTGTCCTGCCTAGTAGGGTAACCACAAGCCACATGTAATCATTTACATTTAAATTAAATTAAATTAAATTAAATTAAAAATTCAGTTCCTCAGCCTAACTTGTAACATTTCAAGTGCTTGATAGCCCCTTGTGGCTGGAGTCTACTGAACTGGGTAGCACATCTATAGAACATTTTCATTAATTTCAGAAAGTTCTGTTGGACTAGACCGGGGGTTGGCAAACTGAGGCCCAAGGGCCAAACCCATTGCTGTTTTTTGTAGATAAAGTTTTACTGGGGCACAGCTATGCTTGTTTGTTTACATGATTGCTGTTACACTACACAGCAGAGTCCATTTGTTGTGACAGAGATGGTACAGTTTCCATGCCTATTATTTTATGTCCACTGTCTGGTCCTTTGTGGAAGAACTTTGCTGATTCCTGCTCTAGATAGACTGTCTACCTGGCTCCCTTTTATCTCGCTTCTATGTTGTTCTCTTCCATGATGATTCTCTAAAACACAAAAATGAACGTGCGGCTCCCCTGGTTGAATCCCCTCAGTGACTCCTGCTGCTTACAGGGTAAAATGTGGGCTCTTTAATGGGACACAGAACATTTTCCAAGTACATCTGTTACTTTTTCTGCCACATTTCCCCCCCTCAAAAATCTCCTCTTATTTCAGCTTATCCATGTGTGGGAAGGTCTCCTGGCTCCTTACTCATCCTTCAAGACTCAGCCTGAGAATTATTTCCGTCACTAAACCCCAACTCTGTCGGGTTGGGTTGGGTGTCCCTCACCCGTGCTTCCATAATACTGACATAGAGTTACACTGTTACGATTAGTGTATTTTATGATAATGTTCTCTCTCGCTCACTCGCTTGCTCTTTTTTCCTGTTTCTTACTCATCTGTGTTTCATTAGATCAAGGGCAAAGTTTTGTTAAACTTTGCATGGTCCTGCACTGTGCATGTTGTCTGGCACATAGGAGCCATTTAATTACTTTTCAAGAAAATGAGCCCCAAGCGGTGATCAGTTAAGCTCTAACAATGTCCATCTCTTAAATATGATTCAGAATATGAGATTTTAAAACAGGAAAAAATTAACTCTGATGCTTAAAGGAACTTCAGTTTGTTTTTGTTGGAAACTCTTTGAGAACTCATAAAATTAGAAATAGTTTAATTCTATACCTTTATCTAAAAGCCGTGAGTCCTTAGTAAAGGAAAGGAGAAGTGTGGTTGAAATGTGAACAAGAAATGGTATAATGCAACAACAAGGAGATCATAACAAAATCGAATGCAGCTACTTAAGCTCTGCTAGAGTTTTCTATTGGTTAATCGTTTTCTTTATAGTGGGATATTTTTATGTTTTCTCTATTTTAAAGCTTTGTATAATTTAAGAAGGCACATGGGATGCATGTGGTGGGTTATAGAGGAATAAAGACTGAAATAAAGCTTAGACACCTGGGCTTCAGTTACATTTCTGCTGGTGAGTTATACCCAGGCAACAGGTTTCTTTTTATAAACAACAATTCAATGGCGATAACTTCTTTCTTGCCTAAATGCCTTTCATTCTTAAGAGGACATATTTATACATTGCTGTTAAAATGAAATAGCTTATAAGAACTTTGTACATATGCTCTTAATATGTTAATTCAGTATTTCTAAATACTTGCTCAGTACCTAAGTGTCCCAGTCCCTGCCTTCCGGGAATTTCAAGTATGGTGTCTGGTAGCACGTCTATGTTGGAAAAAGTAGGACTTAAAAATATGAAATGAAGTAATGAGCTAGTAAAACATGATGTTATGTGAAAAGGGGCAAGAAAAAAAAGTGCTGGTATTAATGGTATAAAACAGCTGGTCTCAAACTTGTTGATCTCATAAATCATTGAGGACTTGAATGAACTTTTATTTCCTGTGGGTTTCTATCGATATTTGCCAGATTAGAAATTAAAACTGCAACATTAAAAATATTTATTAATTCAGTTAATAATAACAATAATATTTTATGTTAACATAATGTGGGTTTTTTTGTGAAAAATAACTATTGCCAAAATGAAAAAAATTTTAGTGGGAGCCGTGTCATGGATGTACATTTTTGTAAATCTTCCTAATGTTGAGCATGGTGGTATTTAGCTGGATTTTCAAGGCTGCCTCTGTTTTCAGACTGTTGTGAAATGTTGTTTTGGTTGAATCATATAAAAAAAAAAATCCAGCCTCTCAGAGTTAATAATGTAGTAGGAAAAGGTAGAAGTATTTGAGTAGCTTTTTTAAGTATTCAAGGATATTCTTCTTTAACATTACACCAAAATATACCAAGAGGTAGTTTCTTAAAGCTTAGTTAAATGTAGAATCTGAAATGGTATCAGTGAACTTTCCATATACAGTTACATTCAAATTCATTGGTCTCTCTGTGCTTCGAGTCTTTTGCCCATGCACAATTATGTAACATCATGCCTTGGTCATTTGGTTACTTGGTCCACAGAGTTACGCAGGCCTTCCAAATGTTGGTACATTTATTAGTAATATTAAAAACCTCACAGTAGTTAATAGCATCACTGATCTCATTTGAAAAGCTCTAGTCTTGGGAGACTCTAAGTCTTTCTCCAGATAAAATTTTTCCAGAATTCTGATTTTCATTTGAAAGTTCAAATTTTGTCATTGGCAACAAATACTGACAAGCTTCTTTTCTTGATGTGACAAACTCACATTTCACTTTCGAGAAAATGCCTGCCAAATACCCAAGTCTAAATAACATAGTTTTTCAGTTGTTTTTTTTCAAGTAAAAATGGTGTTCCATGGAAAAGGCATGTAGTTTAGCTCATAATTCAAATCATCATTCAAGGGTTTTTTCCTTTAGACAGATGTTGTACTTTGCTGCAGAAGTGTGTTATGTATACTTCCCACTTTATCACACAGAATATTAAAAAGATGTACTTAAAGGTCATGATGCAATGAGATTATTATTCTTCATCAGGGACATTCTTCAGTGAAACCTATTCCCCTCCCCTTTTGTAACTTTTTTTTCTCACTCCCTTGCTTTGTTTTTAATTGCCAGTGTGTGCCTGTAAAGAATACAACGTCCACTGCTACCATCTTATGCCATTGCCGTGATCTGTGCTAAGATGCCAGTAGTTTTATCTACCAGTGCTTTCTTTGCACCATCATTGTAGAAGTTAGCACAAGGAGCAAGGAGGATAATATTTTAATATTATTATAAAAATAGTTTTCCCTTGAACACCCTCCAGAATATCTCAAGGGTTCGTGGACCACATTTTAAGATCTCTTATTGATTGATATTTGTCATGCAAGCCTTCACAGAGAAGGCGGGATATATTCCTTTTTTTTTTTTTTTAAAGATTTTATTTATTCATTTGACACAGAGAGAGAGATTACAAGTAGGCAGAGAGGCAGGCAGAGAGAGAGGAGAGAGGAGGAAGCAGGTTCCCCGCCGAGCAGAGAGCCCGATGTGGGCCTCGATCCCAGGACCCTGGGATCATGACCTGAGCCGAAGGCAGCGGCTTTAACCCACTGAGCCACCCAGGTGCCCGGGATATATTCTTAAAATGTTTTAGGATGTTTTTAGAAGAGGATGGGGACAAGAGACCCTCCTTTCAAGGAGGAAGGAATGAACATAAGTTTTAAAAAAGTGGAATAATCATGATGTATGAAAGAGAAACCTAAACTTGTAGGATCAAAATGTATGTCTAGGAGGAAGGGTGGGTAGACATAGAGGGTGTTGAGTCCGAGAGAGCTGATTGCACTTGACCTGGGGAATAAAGAGAATGTAGACTAGTGGAGGACAACATTCTGAAAACAGCACTGAGTAGTTGTAGTTTTTGGTATTTGTGGGATAGATTGGAAGACTGGAGGCAAAAGATTGGGTTAGAAGGTTAGCAGACAACTCTTAGTTCTGTGAACGAATGGTGTAATTTCATTAGTCCAGAAAATAAGTACCAAATTAGGCTGTGGAGATAGAGAAAAGATGACAAAATAGAGATTTTCAGGGAAGAAAAAGTGAAATCGGCAATGGATGAGAAATTAGAGACAGAGAAAAGGGATGAGTTTAGGATAACTTCTCTGCTGTTCCTTTGAGGAATGAGCCCATGCAAAGAGATGAGGAGACAAGGGGAAGACTGGAGGTAAGGTGGTGGGTTTGGTTTGGAGATGTTAGGTAAGAGGACAAACAGAGCATCTGAGTGGAAATGTAGTGAGAGGTTCAGAGAGGAATTTTGGAATGATCAGATAGAGGTGACATTTGAAGCCATGAGAAAAGATGGCATTTAAAGGATTAAGTTGAGGGGTTCCTAGGTGGCTCAGTAGGTTAAGCCTCTGCCTTCAGCTCAGATCATGATCTCAGGGTCCTGGGATCGAGGCCCGCATTGGGCTGTCTGCTTAGCGGGAGCCTGCTTCCTCCTCTCTCTCTGCCTGCCTCTCTGCCTACTTGTGATCTCTCTCTCTCTGTCAAATAAATAAATAAAATCTTTAAAAAATAAATAAAGGATTAAGTTGAGTGTCTGGAATGGAAGCATAAGATAAGGAAGAACAGATAATGAAGGAATAGTTTAGAAGAAGGGAAACCAAAATTACATTGGGACGGAAGGCAACTTTTCTAAAATTAAGTTTCTGAACTCCTAAAATTTCAGTTAATATTTATTAAATAACGAATGTTTACAAGCCTGAAAGAATGACATTTGCAACCAAGCTATAACTAGGGTCAACTTACTGCCCAGTCTCTGTGTAGAGTCCCAGAAACAGTGCAGCCATCCAAAACCTATTGGAGTTTTTCCAAGGATGTCAACAAAGATCCAGTTTGTTACTTACAGCAGCACTTCTTAAAATTCTCTTCGCTCCTCTTGAACTCACAATATCTCCCGGACCCTGCAGCTTTCCCAAGGCTCATTCAAACTTCTGCCTCTCAACTCTGAACTCCAAAAAACTCACTGAACCAGTGCTGTGTAGGGATTGATTTTTTGCTTCCATCCTCTTTTCTCACTTTTTTTCTTTCTCTACCTGCAGGGAGCCCCTTCTGCTTTTTCCAGATGTGAATTATGCCAGATAATACCTTGTTTTTACACTATTTGTAGTTAGTACCACACTCTGCACAGTTAATTCCCAGGACATAATTGAAAGGTTCAGGTTTGTTTAGAAGGGCAGTGGGAGAAAGAAGTGCTAAATGACCGAAGACAAATTTTTCTCTGTGGGGTTGGCTGAGGATTATAAATACATACAATTTGCTATCTTTTCTTGTATACCTTATCTTAGTAATTACTGTAGATCATGGGTAAAAGAGAGTTTTCCCTCTGTCCTTTCTTCCCACATGCATGTCTCTCCTTCTTCCTCCTACCCCTTTCCCTCTCAGCTTCAATACATATATTCACATACAGCCTTTATTGGGATGAAAGAGTGTTCGAATTAGGTAAGAAGTAGATTCCAACAAAATAAGTGGCGCTTCTGATATGAGAGAGGAAGATAAGAGCAACTATATAAATATTATTTCACCTTGAATATGAGCTCTTTCTTTAAAAAGAGACTGGTTTGGGGTGCCTATGTGGTTCAGTCAGTTAAGTGTCCAACTCCTGATTTTGGCCCAGGTCATGATCTTGGGGTCATGAGATCGACCCCCAAGTAGGGCTCCATGCTGGGCATTGAGATTCTCTTTCTCCCTCTTTCTGCCCCTCCCCTGTTTGCTCACACACACACACACACACACACACACACACACACGCACGCACGTTCTCTCTCTCTCTCTCTAAAAATTAATTAATTAATTAAAAAAAATAGAGTCTGGCTTAAAGACCAGGTACTGGTCACATGAAAAAATTGGCAGAAGATAAATGTGGTGATAGCATAGTAAAGCTAAAGGACAAGTTCTTTAAGTCTGGATTTGTAGACAGTCACCTTTCCACACAACTGAAAATGTGGAAAGTGCATGAAGTACTTGAAGAACAGAAAGTATAAGTATTCTAGACTAAATACATAATAGNGCATGTTCTCTCTCTCTCTCTCTAAAAATTAATTAATTAATTTAAAAAAATAGAGTCTGGCTTAAAGACCAGGTACTGGTCACATGAAAAAATTGGCAGAAGATAAATGTGGTGATAGCATAGTAAAGCTAAAGGACAAGTTCTTTAAGTCTGGATTTGTAGACAGTCACCTTTCCACACAACTGAAAATGTGGAAAGTGCATGAAGTACTTGAAGAACAGAAAGTATAAGTATTCTAGACTAAATACATAATAGGACTTGTAAGAAGAGAAAAGTCTGGAAAGGTTGAGTCAAGGGAGACCATTTGGATCATTGTAGTCATAGATGTAAGGGATACTGAGGACCAAAAATTATAATGGAAACAATGAGAATGGAATGAATCAGGGAAGGATAAGGAAGAATTTTAGGAAATGAAATGAATAGGGCTTTGTTACAGACTATTGGAATAGTATAGGATGACTGCAAGTTGTTGGTGATGCCATTGATGAAGATTGGGAGGATTGGTAGGTATAAGTTTCCAGTTACAAAATGAGTGGGGATGTAAGGACAACGTGGGGAATACAATCAATAATGTCGTATCAACTTTGTATAAGGACAGACATTAACGAGACTTATTGTGGTGATCGGTTCCCAGGTGTACAAATGTGGAACCACTATGTTGTACACTTGAAACTAATATACTGTGGTAGGTCAGTTATACTTCAATTTTTAAAATAAATAAATAAAATCTACAGACCACACACACACACATACACATACACACACAAGTTTTCCACAGAAAGACCTGAATTTGAACGAAGAAAAAGCAAATGCTGGTATGCTCATGACAGAGTAACATACAAACTGTACTGAAAAGATGGCCTTTCAGTAACCTCTTCAACATAGGTCACAGCAACTCCTTTCAAGACACGTCTCCAAAGGCAAAGGAAACAAAAGCAAAAATGAACTTTTGGGACTTCATCAAGATAAAAAGATGAAAAGTTTTTGCACAGCAAAGGAAACAGTCAACAAAACAAAGAGGCAACCCACGGAATGGGAGAAGATATTCGCAAATGACACTACAAAGGGCTGATATCCAAGATCTATAAAGAACTCCTCAAAGCCAACACCCAAAAAACAGATGATCATGTCAAAAAATGGGCAGAAGACATGAACAGACACTTCTCCAAAGAAGACATGCAAATGGCTAACAGACACATGAAAAACTGTTCATCATCATTAGCCATCAGGGAAATTCAAATCAAAACCACATTGAGATACCACCTTACACCAGTTAGAATGGCCAAAATCAACAGGACAGGAAACAACAAATGTTGGAGAGGATGTGGGGAAAGGAGAACCCTCTTACACTGTTGGTGGGAATGCAAGTTGATGCAGCCACTTTGGAAAACAATGTGGAGATTCCTCAAAAAACTAAAAATAGAGCTACCCTATGATCCTGCAATAGCACTACTGGATACAGATGTAGTGAAAAGAAGGGCCATATGTACCCCAATGTTTATAACAGCAATGTCCACAATAGCCAAACTGTGGAAAGAGCCGACATGCCCTTCAACAGACGAATGGATGAAGAAGATGTGGTCCGTATATATAATGGAATATTATGCAGCCATCAGAAAGGATGAATACCCAACTTTTGTATCAACATGGACGACAGGACTGGAGGAGATTATGCTGAGTGAAATAAGTCAACCAGAGAAAGTCAATTATCATATGGTTTCACTTACTTGTGAAACATAAGGAATAAAATGGAGGACATTAGGAGAAGGAAAGTAAAAGTGAATCAGGGTGAAAGGGAGGGGGAGATGAAAGATGAAAGACTGGAGTCTGAGAAACAAACTGAGGGTTATGAAGGGGAGGAGGGTGGGGGAATGGGTGAGCCTGGTGGTGGGTATTAAGGAGGGCACATATTGCATGGAGCACTGGGTGTGGTGCGTAAACAATGACTCTTGGAACACTGAAAAAATAAAATAACAAAACAAAACAGTAAAAAAAAAAAGAAAAAAGAAAATTGACTTTTAAAATGAGGGGAAAAAAAAAAAGATGGCCTTTGGGCTCCTTCCAGTCTTCTCCAGCTCCCTGAAATATAACCATTTAATTATACAAACCAATTTTCTGTAGCTTAGTGTTATTGTGAAAGTTTGCTTATGCAAATTCCTAAATTTTTATACTAAAATAGAGTTTATTCATGAAAATAAAAATGTTTCCATCTATCAAAAAACCCACAAATGATTGGGAGGATCGGAAGAGAAACAGGCAGTTTTCTGTGGCAATGGTGGGGAGGAGTGGTTAGGCAATGAGTGGGGTATTGGTTTTAGGCATGTTGAGTTTTGGGTATATTTGAGAATTTGTGATTTGTGAAATGTTCACCAATAAATGAGGTGAAGATGTTCAACAATAAATTAAAAATCTGGAACTACAGGTAGACCTTGAGAGAGGACTTGAAATTAGAGATTAGTGTTAGGGTGTTGAGCCCTTGAGAGTGGCTGAAATGTCCTTGGTAGTGCATATAGAAGGGAATCGTGCTTGGGAGGCACAAATATTTAAGGGACAGGCAGAGGAAGTGGAGACTGAGGAAGTGTAGTTAAGATCCAAGAGGAAAATAGTATCACGGAGATCAGGAGAGATGGAAGTATGATGGTTGATGATGTCGTATACTATAGAAAGGCCACTTACAATGAAAGGTAAGATGAACCCCCTGTCTTGGGTAAGGGGGAGCCACTGGTGACCAATTTCTTTTGAAGGGGAATGTAATCATTTTGTACTGGGTTGTAAAGTATAGCAAAAATGTCTGTGAATATACTGTTGCCATCTTTTTCAAAAAGTGTGATAGGGAAGACAAACAAGAGATTTTTGGATTAGGAAGAATTGAGCATGTTGGTAAGAGATGAAAAAATTCATCTAGCTGGAACAAAGGGAAGGGGATCTTACATTAGTAGGGTACATTTGTCATAATTCATGAACAAATATTGGTACATTATTATTAAGCAAAGTCCATACTGTATTCAGATTTCCTTAGATTTACCTAATGTCCTTTTTCTGTCCCAGGACCCCATCTAGGATACCACATTACATTTGGTTGTATCTCCTTAGACTCCTCTTTGTTTTGACAGTTTCTCAGATTTTCATTGTTTTTGAAGGGCTTTTGAGTACTGGTCTGGTGTTTTGTGAAATATTTCTCATTTTGGGTTTGTCTGATGTTTTTCTCATGATTAGACTCAGGTTATGGGGTCTTGGGAGGAAGACTACAGAAGTAAAGTACCATTCTCATGACAACATGTCAGGCCTCCCTGCTATAAACATGACTTAACAGTGGATGTTTTCCTTGTTCACCTGGCTGAAGTGGGTTTGTCAGATTTCTCAATTTTAAAGGTACTCTTTCTATCCCACTTGCATTCTATCCTGAACTCTGGAAGAAAGTCACTGTGAATAGCTCCCCTTTTGAGGAGTGGGGAGTTATGCCTTATTTCGTTGAAAGCACAGTATCTACAGAAATTATTTGTAATTATTCTGTATAGGATATTTATCTTTTCTTTTCCAATCACTCATTCCTTCCTTCATTTATATTACTGTGAATTCATGGATATTTATTTTATGCTTCAGATGCTTTTAATCTAGTACTACATTATTTATTTATTATTTGTTGAAAATGTTACAGCTTTTGCCATTGAGCTCTTTCAGTTGGTTTCTGTGTCCCTTTGATATAACCTCAATCATTTTGGTTTTTGAGTACTTCCTTACTTTGTGGCAGTAAAAAATATGCTAGATTCATATTGTATATTCTCTGTTCGAGCCCTAGAATCAGCCATGTCTCAAGGAGCCCTGGTTCCTTGTATTGGAGAATGGTATTAGAAACCAAGGTCTAGGCCCTGGATGTGCTCATTACAATTGGGGCATCATTGTTTCTATGTTCTTCCTCGTGACAACTTGGAAGTATACTAACCTGTGTATACATATCTAACTATAATTATTTCTACTACATCCATATTTATATCTATGTTAAGCTAAATGAGTTCATACTGATGTTTTCAACTCTAATACAGTAGCATATGGATCAGTCTAGCCTTTTCCACTCACTTGTCTATAACTTTCCACTCCAACAGTGAGACACCTGGTCCCCACTTCATCATCAAACAGATGTACTTATTTGTTAAGTCCCAATATATATATATATGTATGATGGTTTCAGAGTTATTAACCCATTCTTCCATGACACACTTTACCAACTGGAGTACAGTACGTGTGTACAGTTTCTTTTGTCTTTAGTCTTACAGCTACCATACATTTTAAAAGTTACTTAGGTCACCTGTTTTTACCCCCGCTTCCTACAGTGAGGTTATGTATGTATTTGTAAAGCAGTTAGATTCTTTTGTCACAGACTAGATTCCATCCTGGCACCCCCAACCTCCTAAGTGACATTTTAAAATTTGTACACAATCTTCATGCTGTTCCGTGGATTTTGACAAATGCATAACATCGTATACTCACCACTACAATATTATACAGTATTGTTTCACCACCCTAAATTATCTCCTGTGGTTCACTTCCTCCGCTCTCTTCCTCTCTCCCTGAACCTCTGGCAACTACTGGCCTGTTTTCTGTCTTTATAGTTTTGCTTTTTCTGAAATGTTATATAAATGGAATCATACTAGGGGTAGAGTTTTCAGACTGGTTTCTTTCATTTAGTATGCATTTGAGATTCATCCATGTGGTTATGTAAATTGGTAGTTTGTCCTTTTTATTGCCGAATGGCATTCCATTATGTGGATATACTACAATTTGCTTATCCAATTTGCTTATCACGGGGGAGACCAGAGGGAAGGTTAGAGGGAGAAGCAGACTCCCAGCAGAGCAGAGAACCTGGCATGGGGTTCGATCTCAGGACCCTGAGATCATGACCTGAGCTGAAGGCAGACACTTAACCGACTGAGCCACCCAGGCGCCCCCTCCATTCACATATTGAATAACATCTTGGTTGCTTGCTTGCTTGCTTGCCTCCAGTTTTTTGCAAGTATAAGTAAACCTGGTGTAAACATTTGCATGTAATTTTTTGTGTGGACATAAATTTTCAGATCAGTTGGAAAAATACCTAGGAGAGTGAGTGCTGGATTATGTGCTATGAATATATTTAGTGTTATAACTGTCATATTGTTTTCCAAAGCGGCTTTACCATTATATTCTCACCAGCAGGGCATTAGAATTCCTGTTGCTCCATATCCTTGCCAACAATTGGTATTGCCAGAATTTTGGATTTTAATCGTTTTTATAGATATGTAGTAGTATCTCATTGTTTTAATTTAAGTTTTCTAATGACAAATGATGTTGAACACCTTATCATATTCTTATTTTCTTTTTTTATATCTTCTTTGATGAAGTGTTTAAGGTATTTTGCCCATGTTTTAATTGGGTTGTGCCTTATTATTGAGTTTTAAGACTTCATTTTATGTTTTGGATACAAGTACTTTATCCTATATGTATTTTGTAAATATTTTCTCCCAGTGCATGGATGTCTTTTTATTTTGTTTTAACAGCCTTTCACAGAGCAAGTTTTTAATTTTAGTAACAATATTTTTAGTAACGATATTTTTTCTATGATTATGCTTTTGGTGTTAGATCTAAAGTACAATCACCAAACCCAAGATCATTGCAGATCTTTCCCTATGTTTTCTTCTAGAAGTTTCATAGTTTTTCATTTTATGTTTAAGGCTGTGGCTTATTTCGAGTTAATCTTTGTGTTAAATGTGAGGTCTCTGCCTACGTTCATTTATCTGCATATGACTATCCAATTGTTCCAGCTGTTTGTTGGGAAAACTATTCCTTCTCCATTGAATTACCTTTATACTTTAGTCAAAAATTGGTTGAGTATATTTGTGTGGATCTATTTCTGGGCTAACACTGTTGATCTATTTGTTCTTTTACCAATGCTATGCTGTCTTGAATACTGTAGCTTTATATAGTAAGTCAGTGTTGAAAGTGGGTAGCATGAGTCTGCCAACTTTCTTCCTTTTCAGAATTGTGTTGGCTATTCTAGGCCCTTTGCCTCTCTATATAAATCTTAGGAGGATGTTCACTGAATTTTAAAAACTAAAAACTAAAATTGAAACAGTTAATCTTTGGAGATGCAGAGTAAATGTGATGCTTTTAAAAATTTTTTCCAGGTGGTTCTTTGAAGTTCTGAAGTATCCTAAGTTTTCCAAGGCTAATGTCATCAATGGAATACTCATGACAGTGGTGTTCTTCATCGTACGGATTATCCCAATACCTCCTTTTTATGGTTACATGTATTCCGTGTTAGGAACAGAGGCCTACATAAGGCTTGGATTTTTAATCCAATGTTCCTGGATTTCTACTTGTGTTGTTTTGGATGTGATGAATGTCATGTGGATGATCAAAATTACAAAGGGTTGCATCAAAGTCATCTCTCTCATCAGGCAAGAGAAAGCCAAAAGTAGTCTTCAGAATGGAAAACTTGACTAAAGGTGGGCTACTGATAAGCATACTTCATTACTACCCACATTATATCTACTGATAGGTTGAACTATTGGCATGTTCTTGTACTTCTTATTAATTATATTTGTTATCGAGGGTTTCAGTGCTTTTTTTTTAATCTTTAGAAAAGAGAAAATAAAACTTAGTTTTTATTCCAAGATTTCTGATTCTCTTCTGCATTATAAGCATGGATAAAATCTTAAGGGATTAAATAAAAAATTATAAATATAATGGTGAATCTTTTCAGAAATTTGTTAACCTGCATTGGTATTTTTCTCTGTGAAAAGTTGACTATGCTAATTGGGTGCACTTGGTTTTATGTCACCAATTTTGCTGAAAGAATGGGAACTGCTTTTAAATTTGTAAATAGCTCTCAGCATTTTGTTGTACTGCACTCATTTCTTACTATGGCTGTCAATACCCTTTTAGGGTTTAATATCAAAATTGTTGAAATGTTCCTTTCTTCGGCTATTAGAAATGATGTATTTTTTGCTTAGATATGCTATAATTTATGAATGATGAAGTATTTTACTTACTTTGGGAATATTTAATTAGTTCAGTCATGGAAAATACTTTAATTTTCAGATTTTTCAGACATCACTTTATTATTTCTAACATTTTATCAAAGTACTGCTTTTTTTATTTGTAGTAAGGCTTAAAACAGATCTTACAGAGCTCCTTAAGAGATGAATTCATCTCACTAAAAATGCATGTTATGGATGACTATTCAGGCTAATAGGAGGAATTAAGAAAAAAGCTTTAACACTGCTGTCTCTGTTTCCCTTGTACTTTTTCCGTGAAAAATATATTATTTCTATCTGTAAAACCTCCCCTAAGTCCAGAACCCAACATCATCAGTACCAAAGTATTATCAATATATATTTGTCATGCTCCTAATGTGATGTAGGCCTCTTCTTAATGAGACCAGAACTCCAAAAAGTCAGTATTCACATTTTACTCACAGTTTACAACCATGCTTGCTTAACCAACATTTTGAGTGCTTTGAATTTCTGTCTTTCCTAAAGGGCAGGAAAAAATAGATAATTTAATCCAAGTATCCCAATCGTTAATATCCTTGTCTCATGTGATGATAAATGGCTGGTGACTCCGGTTTTTTGGTTTTGGGCTTTTTTGTGTATGTGTAAGTATATGTTTGCTTTTTCTTTGATTCTTACAACCCAAATACAGAATTATATAGTTAGCTATTATTGCCTTTATTTATTTTTCTCAAGTACTTGATTTTAATGATTGTCCTTATCTAAGAAAGAAAGAAATTTAATGAGTGATGGCTGCTTGAGTTTAATTGAACCCAAACCAAAAGATCTAATCCATTCAGTTTCTCAGCTGGCAGGAGAATGATTCACTTTCATTGTCCATGTTACGATGGGGAAGGGAGGCTGACTGGATAGATCAGACTTTGATTTGATTTGATTTGATCTGGCTATCTAATGCAGAGAGAGCCTGATAAGTTTTAGAACATTTAAAGAAGGTAATTGAAATCTCAGTCAATAACTCAGAAAATAAAATTGATTGGCATATAGTAGGTACACTTATTTTTGAAAGACTTAATTAAAGTAATGTGAAGTATAGGTGTTTATTTTTAAAGCTACTAATATTACCTTGATAATTTGTTACCAAATTTAGTGCCTTTGACATCATAGGCACTTAAGTACATATTGGTTGTTTAGAGGGGGTAGGAAAGCACATGGTTTTATCTTGCTCTTTTCTTGCTCTTTTGCAAGAAAACTGGATTTTTAAAAGGAAAACATTTATATTAGAAAACTATTTTGGAAATTCCTTTAAAAAGAAACAAAACTTGAAATAAATATTTTTTGACTCTTGGGATATTTCTATAGTTTCTGAATACAGATTTTAAACCCACCATCAAAATGAAGACAGTATAAAGCAATATATTACAATGTGTTGTAATATAAAATTCACTAATTGGTGAGTTTCCATACAGCAGTTTCCATTTTTATCGTTGCTATTTCATGCTTAAAACTTTATTTTTACTTTTATTGATAGCACTTTTCATTAGTATAGCTGATCAGAAAACAAGTGTTTAAAATATCAGTGTTTTGAACTAAAGTTCATTATTTCCTTAGTCAGCAATTCTTATTTTATGTTGATGGAATGACAGCTAATTCCACGTCCACATTCAATATCCAGAAGTAGAAGCTACATTTTTCCTTGTACAATATGCATGAAGTGGAAAAGAGACTACAGACTGCCATACTACTCTAAGTCAAATCTTTATAGGAGCTATACTTCACTGTTCTGTGATTGTATCCACCTACCTAAGATACAAGGAGTTAAAGACAGAACATGTCATTTATTAAACGATGACTTTTTCATTTATTAAATGACAAACTTTTGCTAGACATTTTACATATTAAGTATTTTGACTACACAGATTAAATGATTCTATTAGGCATTCTGAATTTAACAACTATTAAAATATTTGTAGAAAATAAAAGCAAATTGGTATAAATTTTTAAGCGGCTCTATTTTTATAGAAAAAGACTAGTGACAACCTATAACTATAAAGATGTTCTTTGAATGTGTACTAGTCTAAAAAATAAAAATTCTTACAAAATTTTGAAAGTGAATGAAAATCAACTAAATAGCATGCAAGATCATAGATTCTGCACCTGATATTTTATTTGGGAGAATTTAAAAATTATGAGCTTGAATTTGTAGAATTTGCATTCTTGTGTCTGAAATCTTTCTAGTGAGTATTGTTTGCATTTATTTAAAACTCAAAATGGTGTTATATATGAGTGCGAAGAAATTAACTCCCGCCTAAGTTGTTTCTTGATACCTTATAGTAGGTTAAGATGCAATTTTTATTGCATCTGTTTAGTTTTGTTGTTTCATGGACTAGTGCTGTGTTTAGAGAAATAATAATGTCTTCACCATTCCTAAGGGTGACTGATATACCATGGATGCCCCAGTACTATTGTAAAGGTCTAGTTTTAAAAACTGCCTCACTTATAGGTGTTTGAATCAAATTCTTTTCTAAATTTTAATCTATTTGACTCTTTTTGCTGAATTGTCAGTTTTTAAATTATACACTTTGGGTGAGGTGCATTGGGTGTTTGGAGAACAGTTCTTCATGGATGTGAAGGACCAGTTTTATGTTTGGTTACACCATTTGTCATGATGCATTAGAAACAGTCTTGTGGAGATATCTTGGGGAGAGTGTTGTCATATTCATGTTTGTTCTGTTTCATTTTTAAGGGAAATAAACATGTCCCAAAAGGCACTATTAAAATAAATGTTTGAGTAAATTTCAGTTTCTAGGTTACTCTTAACTCCAATATGGAAATACACATACGAATTGGCTTTCAGTGGTTTAGTCTGTTGCTTGAAATTGAGAAGTCCATGTAATTGTTGACATCATCAGTTATACTTCACGGAAGACGATGTATTTGTGGGTCTTGGGTTCCAGAAGAAGCAAACTCGTATAATTTTATCAGAAATGTGGCACAGTGTTTCTCCACAGGTACTAACCAGCACAGCAGTGCGACCCCTCCTGTGTCTAGAGACCTTGGGCACACACACAAATCGCCCAGCCTTAACCACAGCTTGCTTGGTTGATGACAGGCACGCTAAAGCTACTGCAAGGGATTCTTCACATGAAGCACATGGGGTTATGTGTGAAAACAATGAGAAGCCAGCAGCACCTGGAGTTGGAGACACCACCACTGATTGTCTCTTAAAAGGCATGGTGCCCCTCCCTCATCTAGAAGTCTTTTTCTGAATCCTTCCAGACCTTCCAACTTGTCCTTCCTAACGCCCTTAAGACTCTACCAGCACCTCCATCCCTTATGCCAGCACTTTTCAAGATCTTCTTTTGAGGCTTTCCCATACCCAAGCTTTCTGGTCTATTGTGGCAAACTTCAGAGTTTTCTTTTTTTTTTTTTTTTTTTTTTTTTTTTTTTTTTTTTATTCATTTGACACAGAGAGAGATTACAAGTAGGCAGAGAGGCAGGCAGAGAGAGAGGAGAGAGGAGGAAGCAGGCTCCCTGCTGAGCAGAGAGCCCGATGTGGGCCTCGATCCCAGGACCCTGGGATCATGACCTGAGCCGAAGGCAGCGGCTTTAACCCACTGAGCCACCCAGGCGCCCCAGAGTTTTCAAATATGTTCTTCCATTGGGGGGAAAAAAACAAACATTGCAGTAAGTTTAAGTCGTGGTCAGGAAGCCGTAATTGCTAAAAGGCTATCGGAAACCATTTAGTATTTAATAATACTTGTTATAAGATGAAACAAGGCTAAAAAGGTTATGGTTTTATTGAGAAACAACTATAGTCTCTTTCTTAAACTGGGTTAGCAGTAAGAGCTTTAAATATGCTATATATATATATGTTTCAGCAAGGGATTCATTGTAGGCCTGTAAATTATCTAAATGTTCTTCCTTAGATCCCGTGGCAGCAGGAGGAACTGAGGTAGCTCTGTTAACGAGGCTGTCAGAAGGAGGGGCTGCTGGTCTGTGGCAGCATTCCTGAGTCCTGCTCTTTAATTGAACCAGTTTAGTTTTGGTCATGTTTCTTTTAAAAACAAGCTTACCAGCAAGTGGCTTACTCAGCACGTTTTGCAAATGCGACGCCCAAGGACTTCAGCCTTATCCCTTTCTAGCCCAGACCTCAAACTGCCTCTACCAGCCTTGGTAGCAAGTTGTACCCTTATTTGAAGATATTTTGGACAGCAATGAAGAACTGAAGGCTAGCTGCTAAAGATTGGTTTGTTTGCATTGAAAATGTTTACACTGGTTCCCTTGTTGGTTACACCATAAACCATTTCTTTGCATTGAAAATGTCTACAGCAAACTGTAGACACTTTCGGTATCAGGCCCTATGTTTAAGACCAAAAACAATGAGAAATATTTCTAAATCTTAAAGATATAAATATAATACCTCTGGCTGAAAACTCGTTAATCATCATCTGTATATTTTTTCTTTATATCTTTACATAATTCTTTCTGTAATTAAGTGTGCATTAGGTATTTGCTACTTCTTGGTTAATGAAGCCTAAAAATATAACTGTAAATAAAATATGCTATATATTTTTCTGTTTCTTGCTTGGTTTGCTTCTGGCATAATTATGTCTGCTTTTTACTTAAGGAATTTTTGCATAGATAATACTCTCTTACTAACTTGTAACTAGGGTGAGTTAGAGGTTTTTTTGGTAATTATTAGAATTTGTAATAACTTTCAGACATAGATTTCATTTGAAAAAGCTACTTGAAAATTGCAGCAAATGTATAGCTCTAGTGATATACACATTTTTTTCCTGGGAATATACAACCTTACTGTTTAATTGTTATAAAGATTTTGGAAGCCTTTCAAAATACGTTTAACATTTTGAGAACACATCTAATTTATTTCCATAAGGCTGAATGAAGACCTTTGTCTTATTTACAAAATGTGAGACTTGGTAATTTATAAATCAGTGTTACTCAGATTTATCAGCAATTAAAATAGCAATTTAGTATTCTTTGGTCCCTGGTTATGCTTAATTTGAATGGGATTAATTAATATCTCTAAGTATTTCCCTTAAAGTTTTAAAATGTCTGTATTCTTTATTTGTACATGTGTCAGTTTAAAGTATATGCAAGTTCTAAGCAATAATCTGCATGTTCTACAAGGTTGGCATTCCTTTGTCCTGACAAATTTTATTTAATATTAATTTTAAGAATATGTATAAAATCAATATCCTATATATATAAATCATCCCTCCTCCCAGTGAAAACCTTGAGATTTTCCTGTGTTAGACACTAATGTGGTGCAAGACTTTGTATTTTGTGAAAAAAATTAATAAAATCATAATTATTTAGTGCAAAAGTTTGAGTCTGCCAAGTGTACACTATAACCGCAATTAATGAATAGATGATAAAAATCACTTTCCTTAAGTCATCTCTCCTAGCTCTTGAATCTGAAAGCTAATATTTATTCTTCAAGATGTTTATAGAGCTTGTTAACCCTCTTTCCTCCCATTCCTCCCTAAGGTCCCTGCCTTACAACAAACCAGGAGGTGTAGCAAACATTGTAGTCATGCTTGTTGATGGGAGGAATGGTGCTATCTAATCAATAGGCTCTTTTTTTTTTAAGATTTTATTTATTTATTTGACAGAGAGAGAGAGATCACAAGTAGGCAGAGAGGCAGGCAGAGAGAGAGGAGGAAGCAGGCTCCCCGCCGAGCAGGGAGCCCGATGCGGGCCTCGATCCCAGGATCATGAGATCATGACCTGAGCTGAAGGCAGAGGCTTTAACCCACTGAGCCACCCAGGCGCCCTGCTCTTTTAGATTAAGAAAAACTTTGGCAGTTATGTTTTTAATCTCCTTCCCCATGTCCTTTAGGCCTCTTATATGGTCTTGAGTATTTTTTGCCTAATGTCTTGGCTGGAATTCCTCCCTTCTTAAATTGCCCATGGTCTTGATCTTGCATCTTGGTCCGAAAATATCCAGTAGATCGGAAGCAGAGAGCTAATTGACTAGAATACTGAAGTGATTTGGCCTTTGGAGAGCGTATCATGAGTCATGCTTCAGAACATGCCTAAAATGTTGTGTCAAGACTGGCAAAGGAACAGCTGAATTTCAAAATTAAAATAGCAGCCACAGCTGTTCGTGGAGATAGGCCACAGGTGAAATTACAAGGATTCAGAACCCCTCTAAGCAAGTATAAATGTGTGCTCTCTCACACCTGGCTGTGTCAAGGATGACCCACCCATTATTTCCTAGTCTTTACCAAAGTTAAGTGATTGCATTCTCTCCCTGTCGATGGTCCTTAAACATGCACAAAATAAGCAAGTTGGCAGATTTGCAATTTTCCCCATTCTAGTAACTGATCATCTGTTCCTAGATGCTTCTTACAAATTAGACTCTTCAAATAAGGCCTATGCACACCACATCTGTTTGAGTAACTCATGTTGCTAATGCACAGTGCTCCTAGGCTTGGAGCTTGACTCCCTGTTAGTTAAATAGCCTCTTCCTCTCTTCATCTACCTCCAGCTAAGTTCTGCCACATCTAGTCTTGTCATCTCACCAAATCATTGATTATACCATTCCAGAAATTATCTGAGCAGAACTTTCCAAGAAGGGGACTTATAGGGAGAAATGATAGGCAGTACAGATGATGGGCTGCATTTCTATGGATAAAGTTCAAGGATAGATGGAAATTTGGGATGACACAGAAAAGATAAGATAAAAGACTTCAGAGAAGAGGAAAAACAAAGTAAGAAAATGCTGTGTACGTAAACATTGCATTTTGGGTGTCATGAACTTATCAAAAATGAATATAATGAAATTTCTGTACACATTACAAGAATTCATCAAAGGGCGATATAAACATTCATTACATATGCCTTTTTTTCCTTCACTTTTTGTTTAAATTCCAGTTAGCATAGAGCATAATACTGGTTTTGGGTGTAGGATTTAGTGACTGATCACTTGCATAACAACACCCTGTGCTCATCACAAGTGCTCTCCTTAATCCCCTTTACCCATTTATCCCATCCTCTCCCCACCTCCCCTCCAGTAACCATTTGTTTTGTTTCTTACATGCCACATATGAGTGAAATCATACAGTATTTGTCTTTATGTATATATGTGTATGTATGCAGATATGGTGTGTGGCTGTATCTGTCATCTGTCTCTCTTGGCTGTGTTTCACCCAGTGCTGACAGATGCCTCTGTGCAGAGGCAGGAATGAGGAGGCACCCCTGTGAAGCAGTGATTCTAGTGGGCTTCCTGAGTCTGTGGAAGACCCCAAGTCTTGGTCTGTTGTAGTTACAGAAAACCCAGTTATGCCCAACAGTTAAGCTTTGTGGAATAATGTGTGTTGTCAGGCTCATCATGAGAGGTGTTAGAAGATGAAACGAACAGTTTTAAAAGTATACTGTGAGGCGCCTGGATGGCTCAGTCATTAAGTGTCTGCCTTTGGCTCAGGTCATGAGCCCAGGGTTCTGTGATGGAGTCTGGCATCGGGCTCCCGGCACAACAGGGGGCCTGCTTCTCCCTCTGCCTGCTGTTCCCCCTGCTTGTGCGCTCTCTCTCTATGTCAAATAAATTTTTTAAAAATCTTTAAAAAATAAATAAAAGTATACTGTGCTGTGGACAAAAAGGATGTACAAAATGGTTGCAGCACAAGAGGATAGGATTTTGTTTGAACTGTAAATTAGAAAAGAGAAATTTGCAGAGAGTGAAGTGCCAGGAGTCCAAGGTACCTGTGAAGAAGTATTTTAATCTCTGTGAGTCTTAGTTTTGTTATCTCCAACATTCCTTCCAACCCTCCCATCCTATGAGGAAGAGATTTCACTTGAAACAGAGCAATTAGAGTGGAGCAAGTGTGGCTTTAAGGCTTAGTAATGTGATTGGAATGGCATCTGAGGGAGATTCTCAGTGTCAGATGAATGGGAGTACAGAAATAGGCTAGTGTTGGAGAAATTGGCCAAGCAACTGCAAAGTGGTTAAGCCTGATGCGTGGCCTTGGACAAGGAAGAAAAACAAAAGGGCCAGATCTGCTAAATACTGCAAAGGGGGGAACCAGAAGGATTTAGAAAAACTGAACATAACTCATCAATGAGGCTGTGGAACTGAGAGGTGACAGATGCCACTAGATGTGACGTCAGAACACGGGGAGCTGAGGACTCAGTGGAAGGTTGAAGAATGGTGGCAGCTCTTAAGGGGACACTGTGGACAAGAGGAAAGAGGGAAGTCAAGGTCTCAGGCATTTTTCTATAAATGAGGAAAGGCAAGGTACAGTAGTTGGAAGAGCAGAGTGGAGCCTGTGGTAGACTTTTAACATAACGGCCATGTGAAGAATTCATTGGGGGAAAGGAAAAGTCTCTCCCAAAGTGCCTCACAGTTGTGGCTTCCATTGGTTTTTCTCATTTCGGAACCATGGGCTTGCCTGAACTCACTGTATTTGTGCATTCCAGGTTCCTGACTGTCACTGACCCATAGTTTCCCCACAGCTCTTTCAGGTCTGCTCTCTGTCCTCATGAATCAGTGCTGCCCATAGTGTCAGCCCAGTCTTCTCTAGTCAGAGATCTTGGGTAAGGTCTAGAGATGATGCCCAGGGAATAAGGCCCTTCTGGGGAGTCTGGCTGCAGGTCTGGTAGTTGGAGGCTGCTGCAGACGGAGAAAGCTGCAGCCTTGGGGGGGGGGTATGACTGCCCAGGTGAGGTGGTCATTGGATGGTGGGGGTTGGGGGGGCAAGTTCAAAGCAGGGAGCAGAAGTCCGTGTAACCTGGAGCAGGTGCAGCGAGGCTGCCATGAATGTGTTAGGTCTCCAGTTTCTGTGTCTGAATTGCTAGGAGGGTGACATGGAGAAGCACTCTAAAACGTTTCTTCTTAGACTACCATACAGTCTCCTAATTGGTCTCTCCCACTGCATAGTCTCTCCATGCCCATCTGTCACACACACTACTGACTGACTCATTTTCAAACACATCCTGAATGTGTCATAGCCCCACTCAGAATTTCTGAATATCCTGAGTCGAATACTCTACTCCCAAGTCTAAACTCCATCAACCAGATTTAAAGTTCTTAGTGATTTTACCCCATCCTATCCATCCAAATTCCAGCAGGTGGATGCTACTATCTGCTCTTGTTCATCCAAGCTGAATGCCCTTACACTTGCTATGTTTCAAGCCTCGAGGCCCTTGCCTCTCACAGTAATGTCACCTACTTTATTCTCAAGACACATATTAAGAGAATTGATTCTTCTCCACTAGGAAAAAAAAAACACATCCAGGTAGAGTTGAGAAGAATACATTCATTAAATCATATTAATTTATATATATTTCTAAAGATTTTATTTATTTATTTATTTGTTTGTTTGTTTGTTTGTTTGTTTGTTTGTTTACTTACTTACTTATTTGAAAGAACAGAGGGAGGAGCAGAGGGAGAGGGACAAGCAGACTCCACGCTGAGCATGGAGCCCGACGTGGGGCTCGACCCTGAGATCATGACCTGAGCCCAGATCAACAGTTGGATGCTTAACCAACTCAGCCACCTGGGCACCCCAAATCATGTTAATATTTATTAAGCACTGGCTAGATAGCCAAGTGAGATCCTGGAATAACCAGATAAATAAATTCATTCTTGAATGAGCCTAGACCTCAGAACTTTGTGTCCTGGAGAAGCTTCTGTGGTCATAGCCAAGCTGTTATGGTTTCACTCAAAGAAATTAGTACAGCCTCCCATGCTGGCTGGGGCAAGTAGTGGGAGCTCAGCCCTCCTCAGGCTTCTGCACAGACTTTGTTATTTTGAGTAACATGGTGGAAAGACTTCATCTGGGAATCTGAAAACCTGGATTCCAGTTCCAACTCACCACATGCTAGTGACCGGTTTAAGCAAGTGTTTTCACCTTCTTGGCATTTGTTTTTTTCACCTGTAAGGTGAGGAGTTCAACTGGGTGAATTGAAGGCTCCTTTTCTTTCAAGTTACCATTCTATGATAAGAGTAATTAGAATCAGGGTTGGGGTATAGCTTGGGTTATGGCAGGCTATGAGCATAATTCCGCTCAGCCAGCAAGTCTAGAATATTGGTTTCAGTTGCATACATTTTTGGAGGTGGCTTAAATTCTAATTTTGATTGTGACTACATACCCTTGAGTAAGGCCCCTTGCTGTGAGAGGAGATGGTATCACTTGCAATCAATGAACCTAGCCAAAAGAGTCTGAGTGTAATATTTGCTGAGTGCTTCAAGATTTTTCGGGGAAGGAGATAAAGTTTTAATGATGTACTTTCCCACTGTACTTGAAGCCAAGTTGATTTTTTTTAATACTCTTACTAGTGTTAACCTTTGAAAGATATAAACATCTTGATCATGGTATCCAAAAATGGAACCCATTTTCTTTATTTCCCACAAGAAAATATAATCAGAAAGGAAAGGGGATGACTAATGAAAATGTAAATAGTAAGTTATTTATTCCTTTCCCATCAAAACAAAAACTCTGAATCCTCCAATTATCTTGAGAAGCCAGTCTACCACTAGTGGGTCAATTACCTTGGTTGACTCAATACTGGGTAATCAGACTTTCCATAAGATTTCTGTGTTCTTAGTGACTTTAAATGTAGCCTGCTGGGGTTATCTGGTGGGCTCTGTGCAAAGTCAAGGCCAGGATGAACTGGGATGGGGAAACTATTCTGACAACGTTTGACTTAGTTGGGTTGTACACTTAGTTGTTTCCTGTAGCTTTATTGGTCTTTGGCTGACTGATAATGGAATTATCTATAGTAAAGATCCACTCCAGGTTTTTATAGTCAATAGATAGACTCTCTAATACACCATGTCATGAAGAAAAGTAATGAAATAAGTAAATCTGCATTGCTCTAGGGGAAATGTGAATGATTCCTTAGCATTCTAATGAGTAAAAATAAATGCTAATTGGGATTTATGTTCTAAAGAATGGAGTGAGAAAATGGATGTGCCAGTATATTAATTTTGTTCTTCAAAAATGACTAAACTAAAAACTTTTATAACTTTGGACCATTCTTTTTAGAAAGGCATCTAAGTGTGAAGCCAAAAAGAAATCTACTCCCCACTGTCCATCCCTTTCGGGACATTAGCTTCAACTGTTAAATATCCTTATTCCAGATCTAACCAAATGTCTACATTTTGTATGTTTAACTCAGGCTCCAGAAACCTGCTGGAAAATCATTCAACTCTGTGTAACTGGAGCCACCACAGATTCATGGAATCAGTCATTCAATTTAAAAACATTGACACTTTAGGTACCAGGTACCATGCAAGCAGAGGGGGCATAAATGGTGAACAAAACTGTCAAGTCCTTCTCCACAGGGAGCTGGAAGGGAGAGGTAAGAAGCAGGAAAGCATATACATGTCAAGTGACTCTGTGGGTGTGTCTTTCGTCTTTGATCCAAGATCTAGCATAGTGTTTCACATCTAGTAAATCACACAATCAAAACACATCTAGTCAGCACTTACTATGTGCCAGGCTCTATTTTAGGCTCTGGAGGACATCAGTGCACAAGGTAGACAAGGAAGGCTCTGCTGTCTAGAACTTACATTCTAGCCTCTGGAGAACAACAGTAAACAAGCCTGAAAAAAAAGAAAAGAAAAGAAATATACAAGGTAATTTCGGGTAATGATAAGTGCTAGGAAAGAAAGAAAAGACAGTGGGGATTGACTGGGAGGCATTTTAGAAAGGCCACTTTGTGGAGATGACTCTTGCACTAAGATCAGGCGGAACCTGCAAGCGTTGTGATGAGTGTGCTAGACGGGGGAAACAGCAGGTGCAAAGTCCCCGAGGTGGAGATACGCTTGTGTGTTTCACATAAAGGAAGCCACTGTGACTGGAGTATGGTTAGTGAGAGGAGGAGAGAGAGAAGATGTGGTTGGAGAGGTAAGTAAGCACAGATCACATTGGGTTGGTCGGCCGTTGTAAGGTCTTGGCTTCTCATCACGCTTAGAATAAGTATTCCAGGTTTCAAGCAGTCCAGGGGAAAAATTATGTGGGCTCACGTGCAGGCTCTCAAACATTTTTTAGCACAATATCCAAGAAGATACATATTTTATGTGGTGACTCAGTACATAAAAACACATGCATAGCCAAAAACTTCATGAGACAATCCCCTTAACCATGAGTGATGCACTCAGAGATTGCTATTCGATTTCACCATAAAAGAAGAAATACTGGTTGTCACCCACTAAACTGATTTCATAACTCATCAATGGGCTGCAACTCACAGTTTTTGTAAAATGCTGCTTCAGACTAAAGTGCTGACAGTCGAGATGGAGAGAAATGAACAGATTGAGGGTATATTTTAGAAGTAGAGTTGATCGTGGTTATTGATGGACTCATGAGGAGGTAAGGAAGAAAGCCTGATAAACGATGATTTTCTGTGATTTTGGCTTGAGCAAAGGAGAGGGTGGTCTTATATCCTGAGATGGGTAAGACCAAGGAAAGAATAAGTTTTAAGAGAGGGGTAGAGGGGAAATCAAGAAATCTTTAAACACTTTGAATAATTTCATGTGTTCATGAGCATATAGAGTATTTGTAATATTAATTGCTTGAAGTACAAGCCAACAAAAAAATCTTTTTATGTAGACTCTTAAAAATACTTTAAAAACGTTAATTTTATTTTCATCATAGAAGCAAAACCTGCTTACTAAAATAAAAGAGAAAGAAATGGGATCCATGGTCTAGCCACATAAAAATGACCATGATTTTTTTTTTTTTGGTCATCACCTAAGCTTTTATACAGATAATTGTTTGAGATTGGAATTATGTAAGCAGTTCAGAGCTAATCAGTGGATTTGAAAAAAAAAATCAGTGGATTTGAAGACAATGAGGTTCATGGTAATTGATGTTTAATGAGTAGCTTTATTTCTGTAATAATAAGGTGATTTTAATGGGAAACCCAGTGATTTAATCCAGTGTTTCTCAAACTTTAAATATCCACACACGATTACATCATAATTTCCAATCAGTTTTGTATATGTGCCCAGATTGGGATATGTATACTCCATATACACTGCAACATCCATGTCCATACCTACTGAGAATCCTGGATACAGGATTAAAAAATTTTTTTCAAATATAAAATAATAACTAAACATGCTTGTCTAAATTACATGTATCATTTCTGGGCTCCTTCACTCTTCATTCTGATACATCCCTTTGAAAGCTACCAACTTTGAAACCTAGTTCCGGATCCCATTCCTTGATGACCAGTGATTTCATCAAGCCTAGTTGGCCTTTACATACAACAAAGCTTATGTCACAATTCTAGTGACCATTAGATACTGTGTCTATAGTAATCTTAAATCCACAAAAATACTTTCTCTTATATGTCAACACTTACTAGTTGCTCTGTTGAAGCATTGTCTTAGGCTTTATGTAAACAAACATGAGGAAGAACATGGTCCTTGCCCTCAAGCAGTAAATGATCCAATCTCATCATCAAACAACTTTTAAAAAAATAAACTTTTAACAGCTTAAATTTACTGAAATATCGTGAAGATAGTACTGTGTCCATATACCCCAAACCCAGTTTCCCCTTTCATTATCATTTATGTTAGTATGGTACATAGTTTTACAGTCAGTTTGAATCATACCATTTACAGAATTTTGAATTTTCCCCTTTTCACTTTACAGTATGTTGTCAGTATTGTTTCCACTTAAAATGAATGCTAGTGGTGGCCAGGTACTCTAGATATTACCTGTGCTAGCCACCTCATTTATCAGATGAGGAAATGGAGGTTAAGACCAGTGTGTGGAGTAAAACCACAGCTGCAGGCACCCACCCCCAGGTCCGTGAGTGTAACATGGCTGCTTCTCACCTACCAGGGAGATGTAAGGATGCAGGGAATAGTCCTTTATGAATTCATTCAACCAACCAATAGTCCCTGAATGCCCACTAAGCATCAGAGATTACTGGGTTGGTGCAGAAACAGCAATACAACTGGTCACACTCTACTCTCCAGGAACTTCCGTTATAGGTGGTTTTGAGTTGAAATCACGGAATCCAAACACATTGAATTTCTGCTTTCCTTCAGTGCGGTGGGAAGAGCAAAATGTACTGGGGAATGGGGAGCAGAACATGATTTCAGAGAGTTGTTGTGGTAGGCTGATGATGGCTCTCCAAAGGTGTCCTAATCCCTGTAATCTCTGAAAGTTACTGAACATAGCAAAAGGAGCTTTGCAGATGTGACTAAGGATCTTGATTGTACAGGGTTATGCAGATGGATCCAGTGTAATCACAAGAGTTCTTATATTATAGACGGTCCCTGACTCAACAGTGGTTCAACTTGCATTTTCAACCTTACAATGGTGTGAAAGCAATATGCATTCAGTAGAAACCGTGCTTCGAATTCTGAATTTTGATCTTTTCCCAGGCTGGTGATGTGCAGGGTAGTATTCTCTTGTGATGCTGGGCAGTGGCGGCCCCAGCTCCCAGTCAGCCACGTGATCACGAAGGTAAACCACAGGTACACTTATAACCATCTTATACCCATTTGGCCTTTCTGTTTCTCACTTTCAGTACAGTGTTCAATATGAGATATTCACCACTTTATTATAAAATATGCTTTGTGTGAGATGATTTTACGCAACCGTAGACTAATGATGGTGTTTTGAGCACATTCAGGGTAGGCTAGGCTGAAATATGATGTGCAATAGGTTCGATGTATTAAATGCATTTTTAACTCACATTATTTTCAATTTATGATGGGCTTATCAGGACAGAACTTCATCGTAAATTGAGGAAGAGGCAGGAGATGTGACCAGAGAGGCACAGTTGGTGGGGATGGGATTACCGGTTGGAGGCTGTGAGATGAAGAACATGGGCAGCCTCTAGAGGCTGGAAAAGGCAAGGAATAGTCTCTCCTAGAACATCCAGAAGGAACACAGCCTTGCCAATGCTTTTGTTTTCGCTTCTTAAGACCCATTCTGGACTTCCGACCTCCAGAACTGTAACAGAATAAATTTGTGTTGGTTTCAGCCACCCAATTTGTGGTAATTTGTTACAGCAGCAATAGAAACGAATGCAGCTGATAAGCTAACAACTTTTTGTGAAAAGAAGAAATTATTAGTAAGATATTATAGGATTATAGAATGTTAGCCTCTAAGGTTCAACTCTGCTCTATCTAATCCAAAAGCTTCACTTTTTTTAGAGGAAAATAATGATGAAAAGGAAAGTATCTGACAAACTTTTCCTTATTCAAACTGATTATATGGCTTTGGCTTTGAAACTGTACATGTAGCAGCATGATTCATAATAGTCCCAACCTGGAAACAACCCAAATGTCATCAATACTGGAATGGAAAACCCATTCCCTATCTATTCCCACAATAGAATGGTCCGCGGCAGTGAGAATGTATGGACTACAATGACAAGGAACAATACGGATGAATCACATGAACTCGTGTTATTTTTGAGTGAAAGAAGACAGATACAAAGAGTTAATACCCTATAATTCTATTTACATAAATTTCAGAAACCGTCAAAATGAATCCATGATGTTAAAAGTTACCTTGGAGAGGGATGGGGGCTGGGTAATGATGGAGAGGGGGCGGGATGGGAGCTTCTGGGATTCAAGGAATGTTCTGTCTCTTGATATCAGTGCTGGTTACATGGGTGAGTTCATTTGGTAAAATTCATGTGATTTGTACAAACTTCTGGATGCTTTTTACATCAATAAAAGTTTACTTAAGATAAAACCATATGAATGTGTGCTCCCAATGGTTGTTTTAACAGTAGCTTAATATAAAGAATATGAGCTTTTAGAAGGAAAGTAATGAGCAAAATCCCTTGCTGGACCCTTCTCGGATTCATTGTCCCAAAAGGGAAAAAACACCCCTCCCTGGCTTTAGAATATTGGATTTAAAAGTTTGTTCTAAAACATTTAAAACACTTCATAACCTCTCTCTCCCTCTCCCCTCAGAACACATTATTTTCAAGCTGGTATTTAACAATTTTTTTAATTGTAGGGAAGGAAAGTCTTTAATAAGTTAATGATAAATAACAATTGCCTAATTATGGCTCTGTGGAAGAATGAGGCTTTCTGGTGTGCTTGGAATTGTATGTATTTGGGGCCCCCTTTATTTTGAGCAACCTGCTGGTGGAAAGCTGAGGCTGGACTTTGACTAATAAGACCCTTCACATGAAATATTGAGGCAGGGTAACCTGTACAAGTCTGGTGGGTTCATTTATAGAATGCTGAACAATTTAAATTCTATCAATTAAATGATTTAAATAACAAACATTTAAATAATAAATACCCTATAGATTCAGTGAAAAAAATATAATTTCCTATAACAAATATGATTTCTATGGTGTGTGGCCCTCCCATAATTTTTGATTTTCTGGAAATAAACAAAAAACATTGTAGTTAATAGTTAAATATCTTGGGGAACTGCTTGCTCTTCAGCAAACATTGAGAAGTGCAATTAAATTTAAGTAAATCTTTACCCCAGCAGGCTAGTGCTCTCTGTTTATTGTGTTCTTGAGGTCACTGGAATGTGAGCACTTCCAACATTCTCTTATCTTGGATAAGGAGGATGATTGCCAGCACAGCACTTAGAATTCTCAAAGTACTTATATTAACAGGATTGTACCGGCAGGAGGTTCATTATCAAATGTCATTGTGACCTCTAGCATTTCTTAAATTTTACGAAAGCCTCAAAGTAATTTTGAAGGGGACTTATAATTTTATTTCACAATGTTAAAGGAGCCAAAATTATGAAGTGAATATTGACTTAATATAGCTTATTTTTGGCAACTTACTTCCTACCAAAACAAAATGAGTGAAAGTTGATGCCCAACTTCAGTGGAGAATATTAACAACAACAGCACCTTAAAAACATAAACCAAAGGGAGATAATAAAAAAACTGCAGTGCTGATCTGAATAGTTAAGAAAGAGAGAATATTGATGCCCTTATTTTTTTAGGTCCAAGTTGGCAGCTTATGTCAAATTAAGTAAGTAATATAAAAAGATGATTTCATCCATAATAGCACTTACGTTAAAAAAATTGGTTGGGAGAAATTTTGTGACAATAATATGAGATATTAGAGAACAAATGAAACAAACAAAAAGCATATCATGGACTACAAAACACTCATGAATTTGAGTTAAAAATATTTTCCTTATTATCTCCTCATGTTTAAAGATCTCAAATACTCATTTATTGATAATCTAGCATAAAAGCTTTCAAAATAAGATTGCCTGCCTTCTTTCTTTTTGTTTTTTGTCTCCCTCAAGTATGAGTACCAGACTCAGTGCTTCTCCTTGTGCTTACAGAGAATCAAGAGCTTTATGTAAATGTAGATTCTCATTCAGTAGGTTGGGGGTTTGTGCAGGGTTGATCCTGGGGTTGACTGGAATTCGTGTTTCTAATAAGCTTCTAGGTGATGCCAATGCTGTTGTACCTTGAACCCCACTTTGAGTAGCAAGGATTGGAAAAAACAGCCCATCCTCAAAAAGTCCATAGTGTAACCTCAGAAACAAATAATATATTTTATATTAATTAATCGAATTTAAATTTAAAAAACCCTCCATTTTGTAGTTACAGCCACTTCCATTCTCCACTCTAGTTCAAAAAGTCTCAACTTATTTTTCAGATTATGTGTACAACCCAGATATCAACAGAAAGCTACTCTTCCCTCTCAAGATGCAGATAAAATTAGACCAAAATACAACGCTAATTCTATAGCCTCTGAAAACCCAAAGACTCTCCCACAATTTATGGAATGAACGCAGAGGCGAAACTTGGCCCTTCTCCAATTTCCACAAACAATCCACCTGAACAAAGATGTTGTCTGTAGACTTTAACTAGATGGGAGAAAATGGAGCAGGAGTTGATATAACATAAGCAATAATACAAGCACAAAGACTCTGAAAGGAGCTGTGGGCTCCTGCTTCTGCAGGATGAGTCCAGTATCTGAGTCTTCTAACTGTATGAGGTGCTGATCCATCCTATACTACATGCTATAAATGTCCCCCATGAGCTCATACTTCCTAAGTAAGGCAGGGAGCTGGTATTTGAGCTACATATGCTAACACACCTATGTAGAACCCTCCTTTAAGACAAGCAAACCAAAACTTCCTTCTGTCTGAATAGATCCAGGAGAATCCATTGGTGAGTATAAATGTTTAATATGTAATAAATTAAATAATATTTTAAAAAGCAGTGAAATGATAAAAAGCAGTGCTTAATTACTTGGTAAATGCTGGCTCTATATCAATGTACATTGGTGTTCATGTGACTGCCTATCAGTCTTAAAGTCACGTAATCACGTAAGTAATGGTACATATGTATTTAGTATTTTACTTAGATATAGGAGAAAACACTGCCAATGCTGTCCAGCCAAAGACCACTAGAAACATACTTGTGAGTGAATAAATTGGGCTTAGTACTCATGGCAAAAGGAAGAATGCATACCATGGGGTACTGTGGGGTGTCTCCACATTATAGGATTTGGGGTTGTGTTAAGTGATTTGGGGAGAGTTGGAGGAAGTGGGGTTGTACTTAGGATTGGATGTTGTCAAGAGACAGACGGGTAATTCTATGATTGGGTATCTCAATAAATCTAACCTAAAAGGAGAGAAGAGTAGGTGGAGGATAGGCTAAAACTGGCAGAGATGTACCAGTCACTCATACCAGGCAGGTTAGAAGGATGTTTAGTTAATTTCTGTGGCTTGCACAGTGTTTATGTTATGTCTGTGTGCAGACATTGACAATGGAGTGGCCTATCTTTTTATTGTCTTGACCCATCATGGTCACAAAGCAGCCTTGTCTGATGCTGGTTCTATGGAATTGTTGATGTTCAACAGGAGAGCCTCAAGACCAAGCTGATAGTACCAAGGCCAATTCCTGAAGGTCAAGAGGTATTTTCTCTTTCTCAATACATTTTGGAAGAAAAATATCATCACTTTTTTTCTCAGAGGATTATAACATGAAGATAATAAAGTGACAGATTGGATGGAATAATCCAGGTGAAGCACAAAATCATCAAAAATGGCAATATTAAAAAAATGGCAATATTGACGTGGTAGGCAGAAAGAGCAAAACTTGTGTGACTTGTGTGACCATCACAAATTTACAAATGTGATAACATTTTGTTTAATAAATTGAGTCCATGCTAGGAAGCAGTTTCCATACTTTTCTTCCTCAGTAATTTCCAATAATGGCAGATACAGATTCAACCCAAGAGTAGGGAGTTTTGTGGGTCTGTCCTCTTTCAGGCATCAAGTGGAGAGAGCCCTCGAATCAGCTGCATCTATTGCCTTTGAGCCCACAAGGTATCACCATTGAAGACTGGTCCTGCAGTTTGATAGATGCTGTTGGGATGCCCTCTCTGGTCTGGTAGAGGGCAGTGGTACCATAGGCTGGGTATTAGGGTTGAAGCTACTTTTTCTGTTTTTGTTTTTTAGGTTATCTGTGTCTCTCTGCAGGGCTGCAGTTCCCAGAGGTGGGTTAGGCAACCAGAGTTGCCAGAAAGCTAAAGAGATACCAGGCTGTGGAGAAATAGCTGAGACCTACGACCCAACAAGAGCATTCAGTGCCCAGGGTAGTGTCACGAGAAACCAGTCGTTTTTTCTTTTCTTTTCTTCTTCTCTTTTTCCAAGGGAAGAAGTGTGGGCATTTGCATCTAATAGCTTTAATTTCTGGTATAGTAACATATGAGCTGTGTATCCTTAGACAACTTACTTAGTCTGTCTGAGCCTTTTCTCATCTGTTAAAACGAGGAGTGATAATGGCCTTGTGCTTTCGGCTTCCTTTGTATATGGCGTCTTCCTCCACATGGCAAGCCTCACCTGTCTCTCCTTTCCACTTAGTGGGAATTCTACCTATCCTCGAAGACCAAGTTCCGGTCGCTATTCCCTCAGTGGCTCCAACCTACTGTTGGATCTCTGCTCCTTTTGAACTATTTATAGTAAATAGATACTCAAAGTACTGCTCAATTAGCACTCATCAGTCACTTCCTTTTTCTCAAGGGGAAAGAAAAGAGCCAAGGAGGTAGGTTTAGAATAAACTGTTTTGGTTATTTTTTTTCCACCAATCTTCTGGTTCAGGCCCCCTCCTTCTGCATTCTTGATCTTCCAGCAGTAAAACAGATTGCCCTGGTACTTAGATATTCCACTGTGGGTTCTCTATTTATCTGGTTGTAGTTTGAAAGAAAGAAAAAAAAAGAGGCAAAATTCTATTAGACATTGCGTCTCCACCAAGAGTGTCAGTCTTCTGACATCCCTGGCCTTTCTCTCACCTCCCACTAGATCAGGAGAATTACAAGGTTCCCCCTAATGACTGAGATCAGCTCCACCATTGCTGCCAAATGACAAAACGTTAGACGAATTTCTCACCAGCGGTTGGAACCATCTGGCTAACACAGGACCCCTGCTAAACTTAAATCTTTTTACCTCTGCTCGTCTCCAGCAAAAACTTTCTCCAAAGCATTCCTGACACTGCAACCAGTGCTGTTTTCTTGCTCCCATCTCTTTGACCAGGCTCTGCAGTGATTTAAGATGGTCATTCAGAAGCTCTACCTCCATTTCAAAGCCAATCACCAGACTACAAACAGCTTGTTCACTCTGGCTCTGTATCTGGCCCTACTCCACTTCTTTGATTGTGTTATACTGTTACCTTGGAATAATATTTAGTTATTATTAAAAATTTTTTTTCTACCTTGACCCCCTTCACCCCTTTCTCTTACCTCATGCCCCCCAACTCTGGCAACCACCAATCTGTTCTTTATATCTCTGTGCTTGTTTTAGTTTTTTTTTTTTAAAGATTCTACATATAAGAAGGATCATATGGTATTTTCTTTCTCTGACTTACTTTACTTAGCATGATACACTTGCGGTCCATCCATATTGTCACAAATGGCAAGATTTCATTCTCTTCTATGGCTGAATAATATTTCATTGTATGTGAATGTATACCGCAATTTCTCCATCCATTCATTCATCAGTGGACCCTTAGGTTGTTTCCGTATCTTGGCTATTGTAAATAATGCTGATTACATGGGGGTGAATATATCTTTTCAGTTTGGTACTTTTCTTCAGGTAAATACCCAGAAGTGGAATTACTGGATTGTATGATAGATAGTTCTATTTTTAACTTTTTGAGACCCTCCATACTGTTTTTCATAGTGGCTGCACCAATTTTCAGTCCCACCAACAGCACACAAGGGTTCCCTTTTCTCCACATCTTTGCCAACACCTGTTATTTCTTGTCTTTCTGGTAATAGCTATCCTAACAGGTATGAAGTGACATCTCATTATGGTTTTGACTTACATTTCTTTGATGGTTGGTGATGCTGAGTGTCTTTTCATGTACTTGCTGGTCATCCATGTCTTCTCTGGAAAATGTATTCAGATATTCTGCCAATTATTTAACTGGATTGAAATTTTTTTCTATCATTTGTGAGTTCAATATGTATTTTGGATATTAGCCCCTTATTAGATATATAATTTATAAAAATTTTCTTCACTCAGTAGGTTGTCTCTTCATTTTGTTGATGGTTTCCTTTGCTGTACAGAAGCTTTTTAATTTGATGTAGTCCCACTTGTTTTATTTTTACTTTTGTTGCTTTTGCTTTTGATGTCAGTTAAAAAAAAAATCATTGCTAAGACCTGTGTCAAGGAGCTTACTGCCTATGTCTTCTTCTAGGAGTTTTATGGCTTCAGGTCTTAAGTTCAAGGCATTAATCCATTTTGAGTTAATTTTCTGTGTGTGGTGTAAGATAGTGGTCCAGTTTCATTCTGTTGCATGTGGCCTGTCCACTTCTCCCCAAACCATTTATTGAAGAAACTATCTTCTCCCCATTGTATATTCTTGGCTTCTTTGTCATAAATTAATTGAGATATACGTGTGGGTTTATTTCTAAGCTCCTTATTCTGTTCTATTGATCTATGTGTCTGTTTTTTATGCCAGTACCATGCTATTTTAATTGCTATAGCTTTGTAATGTAGTTTGAAATTAGGGAGCATGATGCCTCCAACTTTGTTCTTTCCCAAGATTGTTTTGGCTGTTCAGGGTTCTTCTTCTTCTTCTTCTTCTTCTTCTTCTTCTTCTTCTTCTTCTTCTTCTTCTTCTTCTTCTTCTTCTTTTTAGAGAGGGAGAGGGAGGGAGTAGGGAGGAGCAGAGGGAGAGAGGTTTTTTTTTTTTAAGATTTTATTTATTTATTTGACAGAGAGAGAATGAGAAGTTGGGAGGGGCAGAGGGAGAGAGAGAAGCAGACTCCCACTGAGTAGGAAGCCCAATTCAGGGCTTGATCCCAGGACCCAGAGATCATGATCTGAACTGAATGCAGACACTTAACTGACTGAGCCACCCAGGCTACCTCCACCCCCACCAAGAGAGAATCTTAAGTAGGCTCCAAGCCCAGTGCAGAGACCGACTTGGGACTTGAACTCACAACCCTGAGTTCATGACCTGAGCCAAAATCCAGAGTCAGGCAATTAACTGACTGAGCCACCCAGGTACCCCAATTCAGGGTCCTTTATAGTTCCATACAAATTTCAAGATTATTCTACTTCTGTGAAAAAAAAAATCACTGGAATTTTGATAGGGATTGCATTGAATATGTAGATTGCTTTGATTAGTAGGGACATTTTAGCAATATTGATTCTTCCAATCCATGAGCATAGGATATCTTTCCATTCTTTGTGTCTTCTTCAGTTTCTTTCATTAATGTTTTGTGGTTTCCAATATACAGGTCTTTCACCTCCTTGGTTAAATTTATTCCTGGTATTTTATTATTTTTGATGCAATTGCAAGTGGGATTGTTTTCTTAATTTCACCTTTTAATAGCTTGTTATTTGTGTATAGAAATGCAACAGATTTTTGTGTATTGGTTTTGTATCCTACAACTTTATAGAGTTTACTTATTAGTTCTATCAGTTTTTTGGTGGAATCTTTGAGGTTTTCTATATATAATATGTCATCTACAAGTAGGATGGTTTTACTTCAGGCTTTTCCAATTTGGATGCGTCTTATTTCTTTTTCTTAATGGCTCTGATTAGGACTTCTCATACTACGTTAAGTAAAAATGAGGAGAGCAGACATCCTTGTCTTATTTTTGATCTTCGAGGAAAAGCTTTAAGCTTTCTACCATTGAGTATGATATTAGCTGTAGGCTTATCATATACAGCCTTTATTATGTTGTGGTACAGTCCCTCTGTACCCACTTTGTTGAGAGTTTTTATCATAAATGGATATTGAATTTTGTCAAGCGTTTTTTCTACCTCCATTGAGATAATCATTTGATTTTTGTCTTTCATTTTATTATTGGGATGTATAACACTGATGGATTTACAGATGATAAACTATTGTTACATCCCTGGAATAAATTACACTGATCAGGGTAGGATTTGTGATCCTTTTTAATGTGTTGCTGAATTTGGTTAGTTAGTATATTGTTAAGAATTTTTGCATCTATGTTCATGTTCTTGTGGTCCTTGTCTGGTTTGGGTGTCAGGGTAACGCTGGCTTCATAAAATAAGTTTGGAAGAGTTCCCTCCTCTTCTATGGAATTGGCTTCTGGTTCCAGTTCATGATAGCAACGTAGGAAGTTCCTGAACTCACCTCCTCCCACAGATACACTACATATGGAATAATTCCTCTTCAAAAAGCCTAAAGTGTAGCTGAGTGATGATTACATTTTGAGCAAATGAGGAGAACACCACATTGAAGCAGATAGGAAAGCCTGGCATAGAATCTCCCCATAAATCCCTCCACCCTTGACATGATGACAAACAATCACGAGAAAATTCAAAGCCTCTTCACCCCAAAGACCAAAGGGTTTGCACCCTGTATCAGGCAACTTTTAAGACCTGTCCTGGGAGATGGGCCCCCAAATATCTAACCTTGAAAACCAATGGGGGCTCATGTCTCAATACCTACAAGACTGAAGGGATAAGAGAAACAGCTCCTAAAGGGCCTTTGCACTCAAACTCATCCAGCCCCAAACTCAGGTCAGAGGCAGCCAGTTGCACCCAGGCTTAAAGTGAAGAAGGCTCATATTAAAACATCTGCCTGAAGGGCAGGCATCTAACTTAATACACACATGTAGGAGACTACAGGACCATTTCTGGGATGGACTCTTGCAGGTGCCACGTTTGCCCTAACCCTTTGCCATGCTCTAGAGCATTTGTATCTCCTGGAAGGGAACTTTATTGTGGCTGCAGCCCAGGGGCTTCCTTGGCCACCTGAGTCTGGAACCCAGGGCAGCTTATGTTCTTGCTGCCATTGGGATTGCAGTAATTGGTGCCAACCAGAACGGAGCTCATACCCCTTTCTGGTATCCCAATTTTTGCAGCTGCTACCATGGGTCACTTCTAGATCACCTGGCTCTGGTGGCCAGTGGGGCTTATGGTTGTGAGTCCCACAGGAAGAAAAGCTTTTTAAATAGTACTACCCCCAGGGCACAGCAAGAGGCAGCAGACCCAGGAGCTTGGTCTTTCTGTGAAGGAGGCCCATTAACTAGCTAATCATCATGGCTGCAGTCTGAAAGAAGGGAGGCTTCTAATTAAACAGCTATCTAGAGGCTGACTAAAACTGTTTCCAGAGATTCTATCTTTATGCTCTCCCTGTGCTGTGCTGCCGAGTTCTAGTGTCTCCTGGAGGGAAGCTTTACATGCATCTGGTTCCCTAGTTTTTACATCTGGTGCTATGGTTCTTATGACTGCTACCCCAAGGACACCACCTGATTGCCCAGCTCTGGTGCCCATGGGGGCTTGCATTCCTGGGTCCCAAAGGACTGTGGCAATTAGACAGCTCTTGGGAGGCTACCACCCCCAAGCCCTGCACAGGTCACAGGGTCTTTGTGTTAACATGTCTCATTTTCCTGGTACATTCAGCTCTTGGAATATTTGGTCAATTCTCTTTCTAGCAGACTTTGGTCAGAACTCCTTGATGAACCCTTTACAGGTTTTCCTACATTCCAATCATGGAGATTGGAATATGGGGCTCTGATGTCTCCTCTGGAAGAAGGCCCTAGGTTTCTTATATGGACTGAGTCATCTCCTCCCCAATGAACCAGCTCTGCACACCAGTGGGAGAGACAGCTTTTGTTAAGAAAAAAACCCCCAAAACCGTTATTCCAGAATATGTCTACTCATATTATGTTTCATAACTAAAGGGTTACTCAAGTGACCCTTCCCTAATCCAAGACGCACAAGTTCTATCAAGTTTAAAAAGGCAGAAATAAAAACAGTGGAGGGTAGATATCTTGCAATATTAGCAAAGGGAAAGAAAAGTTACGAGAAGAACAGGAGAGACCAGGATAAGGAAAACAGGCATTTTATAGACATGAGTGAGCAACAATTTCAGTCTTTATCAGCTTAGTAAGTGGAGACTGAGAAGGACCCACTGGATTTGGACTTTGAGTCATTGTTTGGTAGACACCTGATTGCACTAGTCTGAAGAATCAAGGAGGGGTGAAATAGAGACTGTAAGTTTGCACTTTCCTTAGAAGAATCTTGGCCTTGAAAGCAAAATGAGAGTGGATAACGGTGTATGTGCGTGTGTGTGTGTGGTGGGATGGGGGTTGCTGATGTTGGAGGTAGGCTTTCTCAGAACAAGGGCAGCTTCAAGGAATTCCAGTCTCACTTGCATTATCTGCTCCTTTAGGAATTTTGAGTTCACTGAGACCTGGTGTTTCTTGTTACAGAATCCCACCCAGGCTAACATTTAGTCATCATGGCCCCTTAGTCTCTTTTCAGCTGTGACAATTTCTCAGACTTTTCTAGTTTTAGATGACTGACAATTTTGTTTTGTTTTTAAGTAGGCTCCATGCCCTATGTGAGGCTTGAACTCACAACTCTGAGATCAAGAGTTGCATATTCTACTGACTGAGCTAGCCAGGTGCCCCGTGACCTTGGCAGTTTTGAGGAGTACTGGTCAGGTATTTTTTGTGTAATGTCCCGCGACTGGGATTTGTCTGCTGCCTTTCTCATGATTAGACTGGGGTTATAGGTTTCTGGGAGGAAGATTAGGAGAGCACTTTAATTACATGACTAATCACTCCTGATGTGAAGCTTGTTCACACTGGCTAAGGCAGTATTTGTCAAATTTCTCCACTGTAAAGTTACTTCCCTCCCTCCTCTTCCATACTGTCCACTTTGATGGAAGTTACTATGCAAAGAGTCAGGAGCTAGCTTCCACTTCCTTGAGAGTGGACTATGTACATAAATTATTTGGAATTTTCTAAACAGGAACTTTGTCTTTTCTTTCCTGGATAAGTCAATTTTTAGTCCCCCTGTGAAAGACTCAATGACTTCATGTCTTACTGAGATTAAACTTGTAGGATAAATTTCATCCAGGAAGTCAGCTATTTGATTCATATTTTTCAATACAGATTAACATGCTGACAGTAGCAGAAATTGAGAGCATTGAAAAGCCTCACAAAAATAATATTGAAAGTGTTCACATATTTCTTTTGCTAGTTGGTAACATTTCCATATGTCAAGAAAGAAGTCATTTAATGGGAATGACCTGTAACTGAGTGATTTGAATAGTATGAAGTTGAAATACTGAATCAACACTTTTATTTGTCAGTTTTAATTTTCTAGTTTCTGAATACATGACTGTTTAAAAGATTAAAGTTACTGAGATTCATGTCCTGATAATTCGCACTGATAATGAAAGAGAAACTACAGGATAGAACTGGTTGTGTTGGGCGCCTGGGTGGCTCAGTGGGTTAAAGCCTCTGCTTTCGGCTCAGGTCATGATCTCAGCGTCCTGGGATCGAGGCCCGCATCGGGCTCTCTGCTCGGCAGGGAGCCTGCTTCCTCCTCTCCTTGTCTCTCTGCCTGCCTCTGCCTCTCTGCCTACTTGTAATCTCTCTCTCTGTGTCAAATAAATAAATAAAATCTTTAAAAAAAAAAAAAAAAAAAAAGAACTGGTTGTGTTAAGCAGCCATAATTGATCTAGTCTCTGTCACTTACTAGTTGTGTGACCTACTGCAATTTAGCTTCTGTAAGCAAACCTCCATTTCCTCAACTATAAATTAGAAAAAGAATAATGTCTACATAACAAATTTTTGAGAATTAAGTGGGAAAAATATATATCTACATACATTTTTAACCAGTTAATATACAGTGTAATATTAGTCTCAGGTGTACAATATAGTGATTCAACACTTTCATACAACACCCAGTGCTCATCACAAGTGCAGTCCTTAATCCCCGTCACCTGTTAACCCATCCCCCCCCACCTCTCCTCTGGTAATCATCAGTTTGTTCTCTATAGTCGAGTCTGTTTCTTGGTTTGCCTCTCGCTCATTCTCTCTCTCTCTCTCTCTTTTTTTTACCTGTCATTGATTTGTTTTGTTTCTTAAATTCCACATATGAATGAAGAGAGTATATTTTAAAATGCATTTGTAACCTATAAAGTTGCCCCCCCCAGGCCCTGAGGGTGACGCTCAACCAGGGTGCACTGCTGCAGCTAGTGTGTTTATGCCTAATGTTCATTAGATTGGTTGGGGCCCAAGCTGCATCAGTGCTAAGGATTTTGAACATCCCTGCTATTAGCTACTTGTGAGACTCAGAGTCAGCTTCCTCCTGGCCCTCACAGCCAATTAATTTATGTACTGTTGGAACTAGCGCTATATCTGGGCCTTGGTACATATGAATAATTAAGATGCCTTGATGCCTGGAGATCTGGAAGTGGGGAGGCGGGGGTTCACCTTGAGGGATTTTGAAAGGCAAACCTTGCTCTTGCAGAAAGGTGTACTTGCTATGCCCGAATCAGCAAGTCCTGCTGGGAAGTGCTTCCCGGTGTAAGCACAGACAGGTAGACAGACATGCCCACAGAGTCATGCTTGTGGTTCCGTGGCCCCTGTCTGTTAGTGTGACCATTTCAGGCAGTGGACATAATTCGTATTTGGTAAAGATAATTTCATTCCTTCTTTCGATTTCCTTTTGTTAAAATGTTACCCAAACCAATGAACACAGGAGGAAGACTACTCCCTGAAAATTTCCTGAGTATAAGCAAGTAGGAGATCATAGAAAGTTCCCAAAAATTCCAAGCCATATTTAATACTGAATTAGGGAATAGCTGCTCCAGGTGATTACATGCTACCCGTAAACAACAACAACAACAACAACAAATATCCAGGAGTCTCTCCTCAAATACATTATTAATTGAAGGCAGTTTATGGAATCAATTCCACTTCTATTGAAAAAAGGATACTTAGTGCTTTTGGAAGAAAAACTTAATATCGTAATTTTCCGATCACATTCCATGTTTTGTTTTTCCAAGTCAACATTTTTGCTAAAGAGTTTTTATTTGTAAAATTGTATCGATTACCTAAGATTGAATATACAATTTTTAAATAATTTCAAATCATTTATTAATCTATATTTTTAAAGGTGATCATTTTGGGGAGAAAAATAATTACATATTCTATTTTGGTATTAAAATTTGAAATCAATAGTCTATAAAGAAAAACAAGGACACTTCAGCCTCCTTCTTATTGCCTAATGTTAAAGATCTGACTTCCATTTCAAGGATGTGTGCTGGAGTAAGAATGTGAACTCAGTGCACCATTCCAGAACTTGGTGGGTTTCCCTCCCTGAGTCACAAGTCTTGTCGTAAAAAAAAACCTATCTTCAGATGGTTCCTGGAGATAAGGTTTTTAGCATAATTTATTTCTTCTATTTCACCCATAAATATTTTATAGTTTAAAAAATTCTTACCATTCAGCAAAACTGTCTTAATTTTGTTAAGCATATCACTTGAGATACTGAATTTGAATTCTACTTAAAAAAAAAAAAAACATGTTATCGAAGATACTGGGGGTGGAACTGGCCATGAAAACCACCCGGATTTATTTACACATAGTGTGACTCAGAGAATATCTGGATGGCTTTCATTTGTGCAGGAGCCACGGATTTTAAAACCAGAGAAGTTCTTCGAAATCATCTCGTGATTTGCATCTTCTTACAGTTGGGGAAATTGAGTTCTCAGAGTTAGGCAGCTTGTGGGAAACAGCTGCTCACAGGGAAACTGAGTAGGTTTGGGTCCTGTGTTCTTTTTTTCTGTGGTAAAGATTTCATTTGTTTATTTGAGAAGAGAGAGAGATTGTGAGCGGGGAGGGAGAGGGAGAGAGAGTCTGGAGCAGACTCCATGCTCAGTGCAGAGCCCAACACGGGCCTCAGTCCCACAACCACAAGATCCCAACCCGAGGTGAAACCAAGAGTCAGATGCTTAACTGAGTGAGCCACCCTGGCACCCCGGTCCTATGTTCTTTGAGCTGTAGTTCACTTCTCCCCCACCCCCTGCTGCTGAGGGCATACAGCAGGCCCCCCTCCTCTCGGGCATGTGTTCTAAGATCCACCCGCCTGCCCAGGGCGCCCGCAACTGTGGGTGGCACTGAACCTTCTGTATACCACTGGTAGGTTTTCCCCACCCAGACAGTCCTATGATAAAATTTAATTTCCAAATTAGGCACAAGAAGAGATGGAACATAACTACTAATAAAATAGAATGATTATAATGAGATACTGATAATAAAAATTATATGAATGTGGTCTCTCTCCCTCAAAACATCTTCCGGTGCTGGACTCGCTGTTCCCGGGATGATGGGAGCCTATCGGATGCCTGGGTGAGGAGATGACTGAAGGGGAAGTGAGTGACGCAGTTGAGTGACCTAGTGGTAGGCGACTGCTGACCGCCTGATTCTTCTTCAGCAGGAGGGTCGTGGGCCTCCAGACCGAGGCTGACCTGGGTGAGTGAAACTTCGGAAAGTGAATCCGTGGGAAAGGGAGCACCACTCTAGTTTCATCCCAAGCAGAATCAGGTGCCTCCAGGGCTGCAGGCTGTCCCTGAAATAGCCAGCTTCAGTCCTGGTGTGGCTCAGTGCAGTGAGCCAGCTGGGCTCAGACTGTGTGTTAAAGGTGTGTGAGAAGTAATATCTTCCTGTCACTAGGGAGATGTGTACATGCATTAAAACTGTGAAGTGTTGCAGTAGTATGTTCTTTTTTGCAAGTGGTGCAGTCCCCAAGAGAAGTGGCTAAGGTCAAGAAAGAAGGCGGTTTGGTTTTAGGATTCTGGGAGAGCTCACACAATGGAAGGAAGACCTGAGCTGCCAAATCAAGATAAAGCTGTCTTTGAGCACAACTTGAACAGAACTGAGTGCTGCTAGGACTCTCCTTCTCTCTCTCATTATCTTCTATCTTCTTTAAGCTTTCATTTGAACTTCTGGGGATGCCAGGGTACGGGTGTTACCCAACTGAGAACCGGTTCTGAACTCAGGTTTGGCTGCTTGCAGCTCTAAAACCAATATTCGAGAGACAAGTGATGATGGGAAAGAAAAGGCTGCTCTACTCAGGAAGCTGGCAACCTGAGAAGATGGTGGACTAATATCTCAAAGACCATATTCTCTGTCTAAGGGAGGCCAGAGGGTTTGAAGGGGGTAAAGGGAGAGGGCTACTGGTAGGAGAAGCAGGTGCCCAAGCGGTTGGGTGTCTGTTGACATGACCCTGAACAGAGTTGGTGGCCTCTCTGGCAGCTCTTTGCAAATGTAGTCAGGTCTTACCTTCTGCAAAAGTCTGGTCCTTCACTCCTTAAGGCCAGTGGTCTGCAAATCTCATGGAAAGTAAGTTAATTCTGCTACAGACCAAGGGATTTAAGTCAGCAAGCAAGGAGTGCATAAGCTTGAAGCAAGTTAATCCTTCAGTGTAGTTTGAGTGCTGGGGCGCCTAGCAGTCTCAGTCAGTATAGTATGTGACTCCTGATCTCGGGGTTGTGGGTTTGAGCCCCATATTGGGTGTAGAGATTACTTAAAAATTAAAACTAAAAAGAGAGAGAGAGAGAGAGAGAGAGAGAGAGAGAGAGAGAGAGAGAGAGAGAGAGAGACTAGTTGGAGTACTGTTCAGGGGGAGAGGAAGGGGAAGAAGTTACTATACAAAGGTCAAGAATTTTGGAGGTCAGTCAAAACAAAGTTCACATTCAGCTTTGCAGACTTACTTAGGACATGCTATTTAATGGCTCTGAACTGATAACAGTCAGTTTTATAGTAACTTTCTCCCAGACTTTTTGGGAAGAATTACGTGTAGTGATAGGCATAAGTCACTTAGCATAACACTGGCCTATAGTAGCAGCTACTCAATAAATAGTTTTATTGTTATCATACACTTAAGATTCTTTCCTACCTCCTCTTTCATCTCCCCTTGGCTGAAAAGCCAACATAAAAAAATTGTGAGGATCAGCTTCAAGAGCATCTAAGATGACTTCAATTGTAAGATAAGCCATTATTTTATGTACCATTAAAATATGCTGCCAAAAAATATGTGGCCAATTATACTGTGGCTCACTCTCTTATCACTTGGAATTTTTTATACTCCTTGAAAAAGCTTCTTTAGGCTTATTTAGATGTACATTAACAAATACCACTATTGTGCATACATAAAAAGGAAGATATAAGCAAAAAATTGGTTAAAATGTTCCTGAAACTCCCTCACATTCTGTGTCTGATGGCTGTGAATCGATGTACCAACTTGGAGGCATCAGTGTCTGTTTTTCCACATGTGTCATCCTTTATTCCATCAAGAGCATCAGTGAGACAGCATTTCATTTAAAGAAGTCACTCCACTAACGCTAGGATTCTAGTGTTTTTTTTTTCCAAATTGCTAATACCCATTGTGCCATTCTGCAAGTTTTGAGAACTGCTGCTTTCACGAGCTCCCCAGAAACCGTGTGATCAAGGAAAACATCCAAGTCAATGCGTGTGCGAGCCACGGCAGTGTCTGCTGCCTGGCCAATGGCCAGTGCAAAGTGCCACGAATGGTGGAAAGAGTCCCACTTTCAGAGCTGTTAAAATGTGAAAATACGTGCATCTAAGGGTTGATGTACAAATGGTAGACAGCCCACATCATTACAGGTCCCACACTTAGAAAAAACATGTCACTGTAAAATTATTTGAAACAGTGAGCTCGTTTAGCACATTAAAAAGTATTTGAAGGGCGCCTGGGTGGCTCAGTGGGTTAAAGCTGCTGCCTTTGGCTCAGGTCATGATCCCAGGGTCCTGGGATTGAGGCCCACATCAGGCTCTCTGCTCAGCAGGGGAGCCTGCTTCCTCCTCTCTCCTTTCTCTCTGCCTGCCTCTCTGCCTACTTGTAATCTCTCTCTCTGTGTCAAATGAATAAATAAAAAATCTTAAAAAAAAATAAGTATTTGAATAGCCCCTCTTTAATCTATATAAAATGAAGTGTACTTGTCTCAGTCACATTTTCTTTCTTTTACATCAACAGGAAATGGTAGGCTGAGTTTTAGGCTAAGAACAACTTGCCCTAAGTGAGAATGGTTTTCTTCAGTCCTATTAGCTTCCTGCTCACAGAGACAAGTTGGTGCCATTGGAAGATACCAGAGACCTGCGGCCTTTTCTTGCCAGGATTTGTTCTTTTAACATACATATCAAGCAGCAGCAAGGTTTAAGAGTTTTAAAAGAACAACTTCCTTCAGTTTTCAAGTTGAGGGCATATTCAGCTCAAAATCAGGAAAAAAAAGGAATCTCATAAAAGTATTATGAACTTACTACCTGTATTTTCCTCCCAACGCTTTTTTTTTAAATTGAGATATACTCTATATAAAATAAAATGCATATGTCTAAAACAGTACAATTAAATGGCATAAACTCATGTATCCACCACCCCAATCAAGAAATAGAATGTTTCCATCATTAAAAAAAATGTTCCCTGGGCCCCTTTTTCAATCATTCCCCCTGCCCCCTAAACATAATATGGTCTTTTAACTTAAATCATGGGTAAACAACATATTAAATTATCAAAAAGAAAAAAAAAAGAAAAGAAAAAGAGAAACTTCTTAAGTGATTGTGAATTACAGGGTGAAAAATCTGTTTTGTAACTTAATCTTAATTACTATGGCTATGTTGTGATATATAACTACCCTGTCTTCAAGTGATTTTGTTATTTTTAAAATTATTAATATTAACCTGAGTAGTAAATAAAATGTATACCCTAGTCACACATGCACAGGTGGAAATATGATCTATTTTTAGCCAGGCTGGATCAGGTAGCATGTGGTGTCCCATTTCAATTTAGGACATAAACATTATATAGATTTACCTACCACATGACTTCCAGACTTAGCCAGCAGTCTCAAAACTTCATATTGTGTAAATAATTACTTAAAATTTATTTTTTCTTTGCATATAACAAAGTGAAGTGGAAACTGTGAGAGACAATTACTGAAATGTAAAAAGTTAGTGCAAGGTGACAGTATGCTCCCCCCTTTCACTCCCCTGTATGAAACCAGGGGACTTCGGTAGGAGTAGCTCACTACTTTTTGCCTATTAGTACTTTCTTCATTACTCCAAATGTGATTCCAGTAAAAGGATGGGTAATAATCTGCTTGCTTAATGTTGATGTGTATGAACATGTTCAAGGGCTAATAAAGTCTGGTCAGAATCAGAGTAGAGGTAATAAGAAAAAATGAGCCACAGTCTATTTACTTTGACACTCTAACTATGGGTTCACTCATTCTTGATTTATTCTACAACTATTGAGTGCCTGTTATATGCCAATCACTGTGCTAAAGTTGGAGGTACACCCAAAGATAGAATAACCAGACCAGAACCGAAGACAATTTTGGACAGAGTGGGGGCTCAAACGTTGTCCACCCAACAAGGAGTCAATCACTGTCCAGAGAGCAAGGACAAGTACAATGTCTATTACTCATCTCATGAAAGTCGTACTTTACTGGGGTTGTAGACACATAAGCAATTACAATACAGTTTGACAAGTGTGTAAATATGACAAGTGTGTAAATATAGGAAGGGTCCTCAACTCAGACTCAGATGGAGGGGTGTGATTCAGATCCAAAGAATGAGTAAGAATTCACCAGGCAAAGAGCTGGGAAAGTAGCTTATAAGAAAGGAGAAGGAGATGACACAGAGTATTTGGTAATATGATCCCAATAATAGGAACCCTGGCCATGCTTCTTCTTGAAATATAATGTTCCTTTTAAAACAAGTGAAGCTATCAGTGAAGAAATTACCGGCCAATCAAGGTTTCAAAGAGCAATGAGAATCACATATAGCAGGATTTTATCTGAAACAATAGACCAAGTATTCTAGATCCACCTTTCTATTCTAAGATAATTTTTATATTCCTAGGGAGAGACAGAGACCCTTCCAAGTGATAAAAGTGTCACAAAGGAATTTTTTGTTATTTTCTTGGCTTGATTTTTCTGGCCACTGAAAACAGAATGAAACAAAAAAGTGAAAACAACAGGGAAATACAGAAACCCTACCACAAAGGGACTATTGTCTCGATCCAGATTGCGTTAGAAAAACTGGCAAACCAGTGCTTCTCTGTTCCAATTGCTGGGAAACACATCACCGTCATTATGAAATTCTTGAGATCCAGGCAGGCAATTTCTTTTTTTTTTTTAATTTTATTTTTATTCTTTGCCCAAGGGGTACAGGTCTGTGAATCATCAGGCTTACATCTTTCACAGCATTCACCAAAGCACAAACCCTCCCCAATGTCCATAACCCATCCACCCTATCCCTACCCTCCCACCCCCCAGTAACCCTCAGTTTGTTTTGTGAGATTAGGAGTCTCTTATGGTTTGTGTCCTTCCCCATCCCATCTTGTTTCATTATTTTTCCCTCCCTACCCCCCACAACCCCCCACCCTGCCCCTCAAGTTCCTCATATCAGAGAGATCATATGATAATTGTCTTTCTCTGATTGACTTATTTCGCTCAGCATAATACCCTCCAGTTCCATCCATGTCGTTGCAAACGGCAAGATTTCGTTTCTTTTGATAGCTGCATAGTATTCCATTGTGTATATATACCACATCTTCTTTATCCATTCATCTGTTGATGGACATCTAGGTTCTTTCCATAGTTTGGCTATTGTGGACATTGCTGCTATAAACATTCAGGTGCACGCAGGCAGGCAATTTCATCTATTTCCATGATTTCAACAGGCTGGTTACCAAATGAGTTATCTCTTAAGACCTGTCTCTCCCACTGCACTACAACTTCCAAGAGATGTGTGTCAAAAGCCATAGTTTCACTGGGGCCTCGTGTAATACTTGGCACATAGTAAGGGGCTCAATAAGTGCTTGTTGAATAAAAATAGAAACTTATCTTTCCAGTCATCTTTTTCTCCAGCTTTTCTCCTTGTACCTTGTGATGGGAAAACTCAAACATGATGGCCAAACCAGAATTCCTTGGCCTTCTCTGACAGCTCTCCATTAACCTGGCAGGACACTTACCAGCTGGCCCCGGGAAAGGGTGACGTCTTTCCCAAACTGGATTGGGAGCTTCTGAAGGATGGTGATTGTGTCTTATTCAGTCATGGAATGCCTGAGATCTCATAAAGTCACTAGGATATAGTAAGTGCTCCTAACTTACTGAATAAGGAATTGTATAAAGAGTTCATGAACTTTGCAATGAGTCTATTTGTATCAACAAATATTCATTGCATTCCTAATTCAGTAGGCACTGTTTCAGATGTGGAGGATACAGAGGTGAATAAGACTGATAAGGTCCCCGGCATTGTGGAGGTCAAGATTCTGGTGGAGACAGACAATAAACATGTCTGACTCTGTTTTTGATGTTTGACTCCCAGCCCCTTTCAAGCCCCAGCCCGCCCTCTTCCCTGGTGTCCCGCCTCTGGACAAGTGGGTGAGGGAGTCTGGGCACTCATCCCTTTGTTCAGACCACAGAAACCCCAGCGATGCGGAGGAGAATTTTAACCCTGACCCCACCTCTGAACCACAATGAACACTGGAGCCATTCACCCCTGGCTTCAGTCAGGCCATTTTGAATTGCCCTATTCTTCCCAGAAAGCCTCAGCATGTGAGCAATAAACCCTTTTGGATCCTTCTGGTACATGTGTGTGTTCTCATCACTGGACACCTGAACCACTTTGGTGGTGCTGGTGGGGGACTGATCCTTTTTTCTGCGAGCAACCGCAAGATACGTGTAAACAAACAAGGTGATTTCAGATAATGGTAAATGTTATGGGATAAATAAAACAGGACAAGACAAACAGTGAGGGGTGGTGGCAGTCAGGGAATGGGGGGGAAAGGGTGAGCTCCACAGAATTAGGTATATGATGACTCTTGACTAAAACTCCACTTGATGTGGTGGGGACTGCCAGCTGCCTCCTAATATTTTCCCTTTATCCATAATAAGAAAGGAATAATAATATTTCATTTTCTCCTCCACTTTTAGCTGGGTACGTGGCTTCCTAGAATAAAAATGCCATTTACCAACCCCTTAACTGGGAGTGGTCATGGGACTAAATTCCAGTCAGTGGGATTGGACTGAGTCCCAGTCTCCTGACCAGGTGTAGACTTGGTGGTTGGAGCTCCAGGGACCACCCTGGAACATGGCATGACAGTGGACCAAAGCTGTGCAGAGCAGAGCCACGGAAGGGAAGGACCATCGGTGTCTACATTGTGGAGCACCCCAGCTCTGCCTGCCTCCCTCCATTTGAACCTCTAAGACAAAACCTGGGTATCTCATTCAAGGTGCTGAAGTTTTAGGTTTTGTGCTTTTCTAACCTGAATGAATCCTAAACCACACATTTGTTAGACTTACCACTTTTGAACCTGTTATTTTCTGTCTCTTCATACCTCTCACTGACTGTTTTCTTTACTTAGTCCTGCTTTTTTTCTTTTTTTCCTTTCCCTCCTACTTCCCCCTTTATTTCTCTTCTTTTCTCCTTATTGAGCATTATGCAAAATCAAATACCTATTCTCTACTGAATACGTTTTAAAAAGTTACTTGTAATGTAAAATACACAAAAGTAGACAGAAGAGAATACCAAATCCTTCTACACTCAGAACTCTGCTGCACCAATTTTTTTTTTTAACTTGCTTTTTGCCAAGAAGAGGATTTGGCTTAAATGGTTTTATTTTTATTTTTTTATTTTACTTTTTCAGTGATCCAAGATTCATTGTTTATGCACCACACCCAGTGCTTCATGCAATACGTGCCCTCCTTAATACCCACCACCAGGCTCACCCATCCCCCAACCCCCCCATAACCCTCAGTTTGTTTCTCAGAGTCCAGTCTCTCATCTTTCATCTCCTCCTCTGATTCACCCTGATTCTCTTTTCCTTTCCTTTTCCTAATGTCCTCCATTTTATTCCTTATGTTCCATAAGTAAGTGAAACCATATGATAATTGACTTTCTCTGCTTGACTTATTTCACTCAGCATAATCTCCTCCAGACCCGTCCATGGTGATACAAAAGTTGGTAAACTCAGCCACATCCATACTCCAGCCTCTTGCCCCTTTCTACATATTTTGAAGCAAATCTCAGATCTCATATTATTACTGAATAAAGTTTCAGGTCTCTCTATTGGTAAACTCAGCCACATCCATACTCCAGCCTCTTGCCCCTTTCTACGCATTTTGAAGCAAATCTCAGATCTCATATTATTACTGAATAAAGTTTCAGGTCTCTCTATTGCTTAAAAAGCAGATGAAGCAATATTTTTCTTCTAGAAATAAAGCCAAATTTTTAACTCATGTTTTTCTTCACTTCGTAAAACTCACCCTTTTCATATTGTCTTCTTAAGTGTTCACCTTCCTATTTCCCTTCTCTTTGCCCCCCCATTCCTTGTTTTCTCCCTCATTCCCTTCTTCCCTCCCTCTTTCTGTATCTAATACATCATTTGCCTATAGGGCCCCCCACATTTTTTAAAAAGGAAATCCAGGTCTAATTTTCCCAGTCATGGGTGTGGTTCTTTGATCTACCTATCTCTTTTGATTTTCAACCACTGAGAATCATTTTGCCAAAATGGCGTTTTCCTCATTTATAGTTCCTTGATGAGTTTGAAAGGAAGTATTTTTAAAAAGTCACGTAGTCCCCAAACTACCCTCCCCACTGTCCGCATAATAAAAACTGGCTATACTAGTAGTAGTACACTGTGAGAAAATATAATTAACAAAAGGAATCCAGTTACAGTAATGACCAAAATTAAGTATTGGATGTTATTTTAATTATACAAATTCTAAAACCCTACTGATACTGAAGACTTGTTTTTATAAAACTGATAAGGCATTGAACTTTTATGTCATTGGACCTGGGCCATATGGATGTTTTCCCACAAAGCAAGCTGGAACTGTTTTGATATCACTCATGCATAAGAGTCAAGCATGTTTCTCATAGGCAGAATGTAACCAATCTTTTGGAGTGAGTACAAATTATTTGGACATGGTGGAGGCAGATCTTGCCACCAAATGGTATGATTACAGAGTCACTGTCAAATTCTCATAGATTTTATTTGTTTTTATTTTGTTTTCTTGGTGAAAAATCAGTTTGTGACTTTTTGCACTGTAACAAAACAGGAAGAACTATGACCAGTCAACACAATGGTCTTTGTGTACCTTTGGAAACAGACTGTGTTCCTAAACATTACAAACATATTTCTCCTCTGGGAAGTTGTGGGAAGTGCATGTTACTCCACCCATTGCTTTCACCTATTGCATTGACCTTCACACCAATAAGAAAATGTGATGAAAGAACTTGTAATTGTTGCTCATTGTATTTACTTGTCTGACCTGACTAAAGTCTTTGAGAGCAAGGGCTTGTTGCTTTCATCTCAAATACTCAGCTGGTAGGGTCAGGCGAGTCAACAATCGATGTATGCGCAAGAACATTTTATGAAATGAGTAAATACAGAAACTCTTTGGGAGAACCACTGGCACAGCTCATTGAAGTTCAGGTTCATTTCGCAAGTTGGCATTTAATGCCTCTTTTGTTCTTTACTCTTAGTGGTTGTGTTTCTCTCTTTTAATTCCAGTTAGTTAACATACAGTGTTGCGTTAGTTTCAGGTATACAATACTCTTAGTGGTTCTTAAAACACATTTTTACTTTTCTTATAGTCTTAACATGATCATTTTCCTTATCATGTCCCACTACTTCAGTGTTCTTAGCTTTTTGACATGATACTAACATTTAACCAACCTCTCCTAATATTCTTAAAATTGTGTGTTCTCACTTCTATGCCCAGGTGGGGTTTGACTTACATTTTCAGATACAGTGTGAATATACAGTGTGAATATTTAGGTCCACATACTACTCATGATAAAGTGAGTAGAAGTGTTTTCTCAGAAAAGCTAAAAGAACTATTTCCCGAGCTGGCGGTTTTAACTGGAGGTGAGAGCTTTAAAACTTCTCCTCCTTATGGTCTTGGTAAAACAACTGTTTAGAAAAGTTGCATGTATAAATAATATTCTAGCAAATCACACACTTTTTGAGGGAGGAGAAATATGGAGAGGGAGAGGCAGAGAAAGAGACTGTGCTCTAACTAGACATTCATCTCCATGTCTAGACATTCATTCCACATTTAAATATTTAGAATTTTCAGTAGCCTGTGAACACAAGAAAATTTATTACATTAAGGTAGGCTGTAGATATTTGACATGTAGCTGATATTTTCATAGTGTGAGAAATATCAAGCTGACATTATGCTTTCTCTGTGATGATTACTTCCAAATGTCAGAGAGTAGAAACTTATTCATGGGATTTCAGGGCCTTAGGATAGTGTCAATTTAAAAGACATTCACATTGACTTCTTTTTTATTTAAACATGCTAAATGGAGGATGAAATGCAGGTTAAGAAATCAACAGAGAAAGGAAGAGCAAAGGAGAAACCGATTGACAAGAAAATTTTAAATAGAGTCATGTACTCTTACATCAATTTCATGAAACCCTAGCTGACAGTAGGCTTTGTGATTGCCTCCTAATATTTCTGACAACTGGAGTCATGCTGTTCATATTATTTCATTCATATCACTTATGTTGAATTTGGGAAATTAAAAATATGAACTATTTGATTTTTATAGACTATCTTTAATAAATAAGTCAACTAATATTTGTATTTTAATTCTGACATTGGACTTCAAACTAAAATCAAATAACTTAGTGATATTTTAAATTAAAAATTTATTCTTTTGTTCACTGAACTCCTTAGAAGCTAATTATGAACCTATTGAATTGCTATTTTAGAAATAACTCAAAAGAAATTTTAAAAATTATTATTAAACAAATTGGCCACATCAGAGATAAACACGAGTTTAAATAAACCTTTGTCTTGGGCGCCTGGGTGGCTCAGTGCCTTAAAGCGTCTGCTTTCGGCTCAGGTCATGATCTCAGCATCCTAGGATCCAGGCCACATCATCGGGCTCTCTGCTCAGCAGGGAGCCTGCTTCCTCCTCTCCTTGTCTCTCTGCCTGCCTCTCTGCCTACTTGTAATCTCTCTCTCTGTGTCAGATAAATAAATAAAATCTTTAAAAATAAATAAATAAATAAATAAACCTTTGTCTTTCCCAATTATGTGCACAGCAGTGCTCCTAATTACTTGGGGTCAATGAAATACCATGGCATCCTGCAAAAAACATTTCTCCTGCAGTCTATCTGGTTAGATTTCCTTTCTTTTGGGGGAAGCCAACATCTTCTTCTTTTTTAAAATCCCTTTTTAGCAACAGTGGGAATGATGTTGAGGATGGTAACATGATAAAATCAGCCCCTTTTGTTATGACTTCTGAAGGTCAATGACAGGAGTCACTGTGTTGCCATCTAAGTTCTCTGATTCATCTTACAAATTTATTTCTGATACAAAGAAAAAATTGTGGAACCTCAGTGAGCTAGACCAGCTACTTCTTGGGGCTGCAAAAATTTAAAAGGTTACTTAGAAAAACAAAAGGACAAGCCAAACAAGCTGACTGACAGAACTGTCACAGAGGATCGCTGTAATCTTGTTCACTAAATAAAAGCTGGAACAGAATGGATTGACAATAAATACCCTATTGGTATTGCTCAAATTCTTGAACTGAAGTGCTGGATTCAAGGACGATCATTCCATTATCAAGTTTTAAGTGCCACACTGTTTTGTATGCATCGAATATCGCAAAACGAATAATACTGAAAAGTTAGAGTTTGCTACTTGATGTACCCCTCCCTAGGCCAAGGAGTCTGGGCTGTCCCCTGTGAAGGCAGGAGACAACTGGGGAAGGTTAAGACGTTGCTCCCAGCACCCTGGGGCATGACTCCCCACAAAGTCCAGAGCCACCCCAGTAACATCCTTAGAATGGCGGGAGCTGCAGATCCTCTGCTTTCGCGGGGTTAAGAGAAAGACCTCTCCGGACTGCGGCCCTGGTTCAGAGTCCCCGCGCCAGGTCCAGCTCAACATCTGGTCTTGTTACTGCCCGGGCCTTTTCCGGGTGTCTCACACTGCCGGAGTCACTACCGGCCTCATCGGGACAGAGTGTCTCCTGCTAACTGCCAGGTCCCCAACACCTGTTCAATTCTGAGCAAGACCAGGGCTCACCTCCTCACTGGTCACTTTCCTGCTTGCTTTTGGCTTCCTAAGCGTCAAGTTCCTTTCGTCCAGTCTGTCCTCCGCCCCCCAGGCCAGGGCCAAGTCTGGGCGGGAATGGTGAGTGTTCAAAGCCGGGGCTAAAGTTAGGGGATTTCGGGCTTTGCTGGGAGGCCTCCTTCTTCTGTCAGAAAGCAACGGGTACGCTGCACAGTCGCCTCTGGCTTCCGGGGAAAGTTCCCCGGCAAAGAGACTGAGTCTTGCGCCCGGAGTCTGCAAGCAGGAGCTTTAATAGCCAATTCCTAGGCCACTGTTCC